>JBBPJZ010000665.1:0-15408 GCA_038089015.1 Chalciporus aff. trinitensis | reverse complement strand
AAGAATGCCACTGTGGCTATGAGGAAAACGAGGTTGAGAGATTTCCTGGGAAAGAAAGAAGAACCGGCCTGGCTGCAGCGTTCAGCTTACTAACTACATGCTTTACTACTGACACCTGAGACACGACCAAGTAGGACATATAAACATACCATAGAAATATCCATCAGCAGATTGCACCTGGGTTTACGACAATGTAGGACAAACATACTACATCCGTATTTAGAATATGTTTCTCGGCTATAAACAATAAACAAATTGGAAAACTCAGGTGCAATCTGTTGGTGGATATTTCTACGGTATGTTTGTATGTCCTACTCGGTCGTGTCTCAGGTGTGACATGTGTGTTGCGAGATTGATGTGAATTATACTACATCCAGGGCATTCTCTTTCTGATCCAAGCGTCTATGTATAAGAAATGCTTTACCAATAATCTCATTGCGGTATAACTGTAGGTATTTTCATGTTGTAGTTGGCCATGTACAGAATTCTTCGTCTCTGCCAACTCGGAGGTGCCAACTGACTATCATCGGATGTCGCTAAGCATAACGTTTCACTAGGCAACTTGAGTCTCTTTCTAGCTCTCGTCCGACTTCCTGCGCTAGTATGTTATTTGCTGAGAAACCAGGAGGCACACAATATGTACACCGCTTCCATCTGTACACTACTTCCATCTTTCACGACTATCACCGCACATATGGGAAACTAACTGCTAGATAAGCTTCTGAGTACGTTCATCCACACATCATTCAGCTACTCGCCTGCTTGCGTGGCACTGGCGTTGTAGCTCGCATACTCCTCCTAGAAGCTCGTCGACCTACTACTCTGACCCGCACTCAGTCACCTCTTTATCCGAAATATTGTACCCACCACATGCATCTCCAAATAAACAATGTTCCCCTGACCACAGTTTCTTCTTGGGACGTTGATGTCACTCTACACGGCCAGGTCATTCATTTAAGATGACCTAGGGATGTATTTACCTTATACATTGTAGGTGTGTTCAGCCCCTAGGTAGGTCGTCTCAATGCGTTAGGCTCTCCACCAAACCCGGGTCTGAGATTGCCTTCTTCATGTCCTTCATGTCACTGGTCTGTACATGTCGCATGAAAAGTCTTTTCGTGGCCCTTTCTGGATCTATTTGCACCTACTAACACTCGACCATAAATTCGGCAGCATTTGTCCAGCTCGGGTCGAGGTCCGATCTGGCACACAATCCTTCGGTGACGACGATACGATGGTACGAATAAATTGATACATCGCTCAGAGTCTGGTCTTTGATCGCATTGTCGAACGATGGCAGTAATTACTCTTTGGAGTTCGCTGATCGTAAGCACTAAGGAAAGGTGCAAAAGGAGTGAGTATCGTTGACAGAGTGTAGGTACAGGAAAAACGAGAACCGGACTAAGGAAGAGAGTACGGATGATGGAGCTAGTGATTGGGTGTGAGCGCGAAGCGCTCTCCGGCCCCAGACTGAAGCGTGTCCTGGTGAGCTATGAGGGTGGGTGGGACCGCCTCGCAGCAGCTGTGGAGCTCGGATGGAACGCACTTGCGCGCCAGGGACCCCTGGCGAGGAAGTTGCGAGGCGCCAAGGAGCGTGAGTTCGAGGAAAGTGAGTGGTGGGAGGGTTCGACGAAACCGGAGGATGGGACGCGCTGAGGGTACAGCGAGGTGGTGGTGGAAAGAGGCGAAAAGAGACGATGGCGCTTACCTAACGCTCGTCAGAACACTAAGCTCTAATGAGTTGACTGTTAAAAATGGTTGTCGGGATCTTGAGGAGAAAAGTTCCATTCCGAGCGTTGAAGATGGAAATGGAACAAGCGCTGGATCAAAAGAAGCCCGTGAGGGTGGCAATGTGGTCTCCCTGCGACGAGAACTGGACGTTGTAGACTGCTTGATGTTCGGAAAGGCGGCCGTGCTGTGGCTTCAGCGTCACTAGTTCCTGCCCTGTTGGCATTTCCCAAGTCATTGCCTAGTCCCAGCCACCCGTAGCGGATGTCCCCGAATCAGGCGACACTTCGAGTGACATCACCGTGCCCATGTCCAGTTTGAGCACATTCTCGTGAGCTCTCGCACCCCAAACAACCAGACAATGGTTCCAACCTGGTCGACACCACCCACGATACATCTCCCGTCCCGGGAGACAATCATGCATCTGACCTCACCTCCTGCTTTCATTTTACTTCCAACTTGCATGCCTCCCACCACGCCCCAGACTTGGACGACACCATCCGCGCCGCCAATAACAACATGCTTGCAATCGGGTAGGGATACATTTGATCGTATGTGAATCCGTGTCCTTATTTTGACGAATTTATGATGACCTTAGTGATCGAGCAATATCAGAACTTCGTATCTGACAATACCATGCAGTATTTACCTGGTGCTTTTGACACCGACGACATATTCGCTGGAAACCGCCACTGGTGTGTCGCAATGACAGTGCAGGGGGAACAGGAAAAATATGCTATCGAGGCTCGGGGTTGCGCCGTGTTCGTTTTCCAGATATATATTTGAGGGAGTCAAAACTCCCGATTCACGGGAAGGTTCGACGAGGGATTTCGCCATTAATTTTGCATAAGGAATTAGCCGTCATCACACTTACCTTATTGACCATGATGCTGATTCATGTCTGGTTCGTGAAAAGAATAAGTAAAAAGCTGGTCTTAGACAAAGGGAGCGAGCCTCATGATGGTGTTCTGCAATTCACGCTTTCTCACGATCCTCAATCTCCTCAATCCCTGCCCGAAAACACGAGAATCAGGAATTTTGACCCCCTTTGTGGTGAGAGCGATAAGTTAAGACATCCTGATCCCTCTGGCCACCTTGAAAGGCATGGCCCACTAAGACCCGTCCACCGCAAGACAGAGCTGCGAGCACAGTCAAAAGTTGTTCAGTTGCAGTACAATTACCTTGACTCGGGTGAGTACATATGACATAGATCTAGTAAAGAGGTGACAGTTGTATAAGAGACCTAGGCACATAGTACGACAACAGATATTAGAATACAGATCAAATGCAGTCAAGACACACCGTAGTAAATTAGCCAACGTACCTCTCGAAAACTACAACACATCCAGCACACGAACGTTCTCCAAAATATGATTAAGATCTGCATTATCCTGAATTCGTACCGTGATTAGACAATCTGAAGCAACCCTTTGATATTCCATCCTAGGCCCATCCGAACGCAGTGCGAACAACAATGCACCAAATGGTTGTCGGAGGCGTGCAAGAAGACGCAACGCTAGGGTTTGCTTATGACGATCGATAATAACCCTTAGATCCTCCACCACGCTCGATGAAAGGGGTGTACGATAGAGATTGCGGAGGCGTGAAGCAAGGCGCGATACCCATGTCTCCTTGTGTATAGGAGATGGATTTGGAACAGCAGCGAGAGAGTGTGCATTGCTGTGGACCGGCTCTCGGCCGAGGAGAAAACTAATCCATGGGTGGACGAGACATAAGGAACCGAAATGCGAAAGGTCCTCTGTGGTCTGAATCTTGACAAGACCGAGAGAAATGGTCGTCGCCCGATAGATGCGCGCTCCTTGGGATTTAAAGTCCTGAGTAGGACCCAATGGGAAGGTAATACAGGGAAGCTTCATTCGGGCTGCAGTGAACCATGGAGAATCGAGGTTGCTAAGGCGGTCATACAGCCGAATGACGGAGGAGAGATCGAGGGTAGACACGCGTAGATCAGCGATGATATTGTCCATTTCCGAGGCTTCAAGTGCGGACGGAAGATGAGTAGTTGCCAGCTCCTTGAATACGGTGATATGAGCGGGCATGCAGCTATTCCAACGGCTCGACTCTCCCGTCCATGCAAGAATGCTCGTGTCAGCGGACGACATGAGAACCTGCGCGAGAAATCGACCCAATGCTTCCTCCCCCTCCCCATATTTGATATCGATGGAGGTCGAAAGGATTCCGAACATCGAGTAGGCAGCATCTTCGACCCGCGTGGTGTAGCGTGTAGAAGCCAAGCACAGCTTTTCCCGTATATAATCGCGACCTGGACGAAGTTCCGGCGCGCGGTTCCCAAGATGAGCACGAATCACCTGCTTCATCTCAGCCCTGATAGCAGGAAGTGATTTGTGGTTGACAAGTTGGTTGCTGTCGTCGAAGATAGGAAGAGTGAGGTACGGTGTCCAGTCCTCGTTGTAGAATTGGATCCTCTCAGCGGCAACATACTCTTGGTACGTCCACCCACGGGTGTTCCAGACACTGCCAACGAGATCGCCTTCTCTTGACGGAGAGGACACACCACGAAGGTAGACGATGGTCAACGTTGACTCATGGTACCACGTGAACATCAATACCAGCGACTCTTGCATCACCACATTATCACGTTTGTCAATGCAACATGTGTCAGACCAAAACCACACGAAGCCAAGATCCCGAACGAGTAGCCCGAGTTTCTGCAACTTCTCGATTGCGTGAGGGTCGCTAGTATTGGGAGAAGGTGTGAGGTCCTAGATGGAGATGTTCTCGACCGTCTGAAATAGAGGTTCATTGCCATTCCAGTTGTGGGATAGCATAACGTATCGGAAGTAATCCGCAACTGCTTTCTCGATACGTAGGTGATCAATGAATGTAGTCATCGAGGAAACGAGTTCTTTGTATGCAATCGACATCGCAAACGAGGATGCCTGAGCATTCTTGTTGTGGAGACGACCTGATGTGGCATCGATGAGGATACGTGGCAAATTCTGGATAAGGGCTTGGACGACTGTATGAATCGTTGCTTCAACCTTGGATGGATGGACGTAATGCTCCAGGGGCTCTGCTAGTTAAGTCAGAGCGGAGTCTTAGTAATTTGATGACAATATTTACCACGCGTCATTGGATCCGACAACTGCTGGACTACGGAGAACATGGTCTTGCGCGCCTCAATAGCCTCGTCATAACGTGCGGCACCGTGTAACGCAGCATGCTTGCATTCGTGCGCAGGCAGGCACGAAGGATCGAGGTCAATGGCCTAGTAGTGGTATGTGCATCAAGAGCCAGCCACTGGAATAAAAACAATGCACTTGCCCGCTCAGCCTCATATAGTGCGTCCTCCCACAACCTCTCCGATGCCCGGGCCTTGCTCCGCTTGATGAAGGGTTCGGCGGAGGGTTTGACAGAGAGGACAGCCGAGTCACCCTCGGTAACTTTGGCGTAGTTTGTGGGCTTCATGATGAGACTCTGAACGACAACGTCTCCGCGGTGGTCATGGCTCACGAGAAATCGGTCATCTGGTGAAAGCGTGATGGACAATCCACGACCTTCAACAGCGGATTTGAGCTTCGTGCGAGTAGATAGGTTCCACAGAGTGATTGCATCGGACATAGAGCAAACAAGGAAGGTTCCTGTGTCTGAGAGGGCGATGGATGAGACATAACCAGTCTCGCGAATCCGCCATTTCGAGAGCAAAGAGCGCTCCGTAGCGTCGTATCGCCTGATGTTGTGATTTTGAGCTGCGAAGATGTACTGGGAGTCAGTGGACCAGGCGATGTGGGAGTAACTGTTAGGTTGGTCGGGAATGCTGATGAGCAGTCCACCGCTCTGAACGTCGAAGATAGAAATGCTATTAGCGACGGTGGCGTTGCGGTCTCCCCGTGGCGAGAACTTGACCTGTTCTAGTGCGATCGTGAATGGTTGCAGGCCGGATGTCCTTACATTCAAGTTCACCAGTTTCTGCCCGTTCGATATCTCCCAAATGGACACATTTGTGCGGCGTCCTCCTGCTGCCAGTGTCCTGGAATCGGGCGACACATCAACTGACACCACAGCATCCCAATGCGCGCGGAATTTGACGACCTCCTTGCGCGTTCTTGCGTCCCAGACAAAGGTTTCCCCGCGTGCAACACCACCCACGATCCATCTCCCGTCCTTGGAAACAGCGATGTCATGGACTATGCTGCCCGCTAGCATATCGCTTCCGACCTGTACCCCCTTCACCACATCCCAGATTCTGACGACACCATCCTCGCCACCAGTAACGACATGCTTGGAATCGGGTAGGAATGCCAGTGAGTTTATGCAACCCTGCGTCTTTATCCTCACTGTTTTTTGACGATCTTGGCAGTCGCCGACGAGCATCAATCAATGTTTTGCATCTGGCGACCATTCCATGTAGTATTTACCTGGCGCTTCCGACGACATCCTCGCTAACAACACCTGCTCGCAAAAATGCAGTGGAAGTGGAAAAGAGCGTGGTCTTGTGGTGAGTCGTACTTGCCTTTGTATAGCTTCTTATCCGCATGGCTCAGTTCACACAGGCCCGAGTGCCTTGAGCGCTCAAGTTCCCATCCCGAAAGGTCCACCCCTAAACGCCGGTTAACGCGTGAGGGCAATACCAACAACGACCTCAAAGACTGCACATTCGGATTTGGAAGGGTAGGGCCGCATCGGATCTAGCTTCGCTATCCGCCAAATCGTCTCAGCTCCCCTCTACAGCATGCCGATTGATCGTGTGTGACTTAGATGTGTTGTAGCAACGTGGCCCTGGCGGTTAACTGCATGGCTCATGTGTTAGGTAGGTTGGTTGACAAGGTCAGTACCTTTCCACAGAAGCTACCTGGGAAGTTCTATAGACCTCGAAGACTGACTGCTAGATAGAAACATGATCATACTATTGTACAACGACACATATTGAAATACAATTGAAGGCATGGAAAGACAAATCGAACAACACGAATCGACGAGGTGTACATAAACGAGACTCCAGAAAAACTACAACACATCCAGCATGCGCGCGTTAGATATAAGAGAATTAATATCCGTGTACCTTGATCAAACAAATCCGACGCGACCCTTTGGAGCTCTACCCCAAACAGGAGCGCACCGAACGATTGACGAGGGCGTACAAGAAGACGCAGTGGGGAACCAATGTTGGATACAACCTAGGGATACGAGAACCTGCGTCCAACCATGGTGATTCTGTGACGGTTTATACGGTGCTCGCGAGAATCATCTCCTCCAACGTTGCAGCATCCATACCTGCAATCCTTGGGACAATTCGGAATGGGAACGGGAGAGGATGTCTGACAAGACGGTCAACGCGAACGCCAAGATCAGGACGATCCTCCGACCCATCACTTACATGGCAAGCCCGCTAGAATACTTCGGCTCTACAGGAATCTCCACTCCGTTTTCGTCCAATGCGTTCAGGATCTTGAACACGGCCAAAACTTTGGCGAATACTAACCACAGGGCTGTGTCTGCAAAATGCCTTCCAGGACATATTCGGCGACCGAATCCGAATGTAAAGTTTTCGCTTGTGTCAGGTTTGAGAGAACCATCATTGTTGAGCCACCGCTGAGGCATGTATTCATGAGGATTCGGGTATTTAGACTCATCATGCGCCATCGACCTATGAAAATGAATTGTCAGGCATCTCCCAGAAGCATGAAAGTGGGATCTACCAAAGGTTTGGGAAAATGATTGCACCTACGCTGCATGTCAGTGCACGATCGACAGGATTCGGAAACACTAGAGTACCCACCCTTTGGTATGTGGTATCCCCTGTATACATCGTCGCTCACAGCGGCATGAGGAACCGCTTATAGCCAATATGGATTAGGAAAAATAATGAGAGCAAAAAACAGAATACTCACAAAGTGGACCTAACGGGTGAATTCTGAGCGTTTCTCGCATGATTGCATCTATGTAGGGCAAGGACGGTCGGTCCTGAATTGACGGCAATCGACAGTTGCCAACCACGGCATCTATCTGCGCTTGAGCCACTTCTTGCACCGCGGGATTCACCACCATCATGAGGAGGAACGACTTGATAGCAGACTGTGACTGTGTCCGACGATGCTGTCAGCGCCGTATGTAGTCAAGGAAGATATCACTTGCCGTCTCTGCTCCCCCTGAAAAAGAAAGTGTCCAGATTAACCGAGGATGTCACAATGGACTAAAATCACACACCTAGGTATGCAGACCCTGATGCCTGCTTGAGTACATCAAGCCACGTATTGTCTGGAAAAGCTCCTTTCTCCTCCGCCATGCTCAAGGAATCATGTACCATTGATGGTGCAAGACCGTTTTCCTGCTTCATACAACGGTCAGCACCACCATGATGTGATAACAAGGTATAGCCATACCATTCTTTGGACCGAGTACTTAAACGGCTTCTGGACGTAGTTCTTTGCATGCTCCTTGGCGAGTCGCATCTCCTCCTTGAGCGACATACCAGGTAGCCATGACGGTAGTTTCATGACTGAAAGCGTATTTGAGGATCATATCGAAAATAATGACATAAACGAGTTTTGCTTACTTGCTGGGAACGCGCCAACAACAAAAACTAACTCGGGGCGGAGAGCAGGTACTACGATTTCCAGCACTTTGCAAATGGTGCTCGCGACCTCGTCCTCCATAGATACCAAGTCGTAGTCGTACACACTTTTCAAAATTATGGACGTTGTATATCTTCATGAAAGGTCGGGATATGAATGATTGTTCCAATATAGAAACACGTACACAGATACATGATCAGTTGGATTCTCGGGACTCTCCAGGATCCGTCGCATTAGTTGACATGCCTGGCGGTCTTGGTAGGAAACAAACCTATTCACGACTTCGGGTCGGAAGGTTTGATGGAAAAATCGCCTTTGCAGCCTCCAAGTATCACCATACGCCATGAGTGCAGTGAAGAAATCTAGTCCACATCTGGACGGTTACGTGTTTGACCACGAGGCCCGATCTGAAACACGAAGAACTTACAGCTTGCTGGTACTGAAGTAAGGGCGGTCAGAGTAGTTGATGGAGCGGCCATCAAGCAATTCCCTCGCAACCGATTCAGAATTGATGACGATAATGTCCTTCCCAAGAAAACGGGTATACACCAAGTCACCTGCGGTGTATAGTAAGAATACGATCTGGGCATATGTAGTGACGCACCATATGTCTTCGCCCAATCAGCGTATGTCAGCCATGGGGCATTCACATCGATTCCGATAACATTCCCGATGAATGGTAGCCCCGGTGGACCTGGGGGAAGTGGGAGAGATCGCTTCTGTTTCTGATTGTTGATATATCGCCTTACGACGTCGACCAAGACAATACACCCAATTGCAACAGCGCAGATTGAGGTCCGGGTCGACATTGCGGGAAGATCCTGTAAGTGGGTACATGGCCAACATCAGACTCGTGCGGTTTATGTGCAACTCTTCCATCCCACGGGTTCATCATATGATACTGGTTTGAGAAGTTACATAAAGTTTAAACCTACTTGCTCGTTTCAGGCCTACCAATTCAGCGACAGGTACCTGGTCGCGACAAGCCAGTTCAACACGTGTGTCATCCACACATTGACGTAATAGTTTGATGAGGAGATAGGATCGGAAGACTATGACGGCAATCGTTGTTGCTGTCCGTCCGGCGTCAAGTGGCGATTGTCGAAGTCCTGAGAACCTGCCATTAGTATTCTCGTTCAAAGCTATGTGGTGGCATGAAGTAGAACGTAATATGGATACGCAATATGTTGCTGCAGAGACCATCCAGTTGAGTTGGTCACTGTATACCGACTTTCCCATTGTTGACAGCTAATCCGAAATCGATACTAACTATCCGAAATGAGATGCAGCAGGTTCTGGGGAACACGTGTTGGAGCTCCGTCCCAGCAGTGACCTCATTTCTCTGTTCGGAAACGTATTGACATCCATTGACGTCAAATATGGTGAGGGACAAGAAGCGTTAGACCAATTTTAGCCTAGGTCCTCATGTCATCGGCCGACGTCAGCGTCCCAACATGGATGGGAGAGTCTTGTAACTGGAATAGCTGCATGCCTGCTCGCATAACTGTTTTCAAGGAACTAGAAACATCTCATCTTCCATTCCCATCTGAAACCTCGGAAATGGACAAAATGATTGCTGACCTTCGTACTTCCACCCCTGATCTCTCGCTATGCAACACTATAACCGGCATAGCGGCGTCGGTGCACATAGGTTCACAGCGGGTTGGATGAGACTCCTAGCATGTATCACCTTCTAAATCGAACCCTTGCATAGCCTTTGTACGAGCAACTTCCATATTTAAATGGGAGAAGGTTTGATGTAGTAGATCGAGATGTCCTCGTGCATCTGAGACAATCAACGGAAACGGCTGTAATTGACCCACTACGCTGTGTACACACAAACAGATGAGTGAGCACCTCGCAGTGGTGTGACAGCCTCACGTAAATTGCCACTAGGCCATTGAGGAAACCAATTCCTTGTACGACGTCGACATTTTGAAGGAAAATTCCTGAGGGCTCTTGCCGCGAAGACGACCGGACAAGGCGACTGAGAACATGTAGCAGGTGCCTTAATGTTTCAGAAGCTCTGTCAGTTTAATCGATTGCCAGTCGTTGTTGCCTCGAGGCTGGATGACAAGTCTTCGGTGTATCATGACAGTGGTCTGAGTCCGACTACCCCTTTTTGCCTTTTCGGTCCACTGCCAATCAATGGCCTACGTATGAGTACGAAAGAGTTGTCAAGCGGTGCTGGTTTGCTGGAGAACACTCGCCACGTGTAGCTAGATCTGAGAACTGTAGAATTAAGGAGAACGTCGCTTTTTGCACCGCGATAGCAGCGTCGTAATGTGCGGCCCTGTGTGTATGGAGCCACATGCTTGCATTCATAGGCAGGTACATCTAGATAGTCATCGGAATGAAACAAATGGTCAATACAACCCTTGATCAGTGGCTTACGGACACTTACGCGTGCCACAGAAATGTTCTGATTAGAAAATCAACCAGTTGAGCCTTACAAGGCAGACGCATAATCCCGATCGGACCTAAACCAAAATGATCTACCTTGCTGGTGTCTGGCAAGCTCTGGCAAGTCCCTTAACTCTATACATATACCAGTGCAATCGCCCGATGGGTGCATGAGCCAAAGGCTCCACTGGCATAAAAATAGCCTGCCAGCACTAGCAAGCAAAGAAGGCTCTTGTCTTAGAGAGGGTGAAACATGGGGCGGGACCGTGACTGTGGCGATGGAGTCTCCGTGTGTAGACAACTGCAATTGGAACTTGGAGTTGACTTGCATCCGTTCCAAATGGACTTAAAATGAGACTCGGAATGGGTATGGTCCCACTGGTGGCAAACATCCTCTGGATGAAGGAATGACCCGTCAAAGTCCACTGAAAAATCGAGAACTTACATGGGGACTGGAACAAACGGGGCGGGGCACAGTCAAAAATTGTTCAATTCCGATACACGGGGTCATCGATACTCTTAATGGTATACGTTGGCTTGTATTTTCTCTGAGAGATAAAATTCCCGTCTGTTCTATGCATCAGAGCCGTGTGATATAGTTTCGGGGTCGTTGGCACTCACTATCCTCATCGTTGTTCTCAGCTCGCCAAACAGCCTCCTCCATATCCTTCGCCACACCCGTCATTACATGCCTCTTGACGAGCCTCTCCTTGGCCCTAGCTGGGTCTATCTGCACCCACCAACGCTCGTCCAGCAACCCGGCAGCTTTCGTCCAACTTGGATCGAGGTCCAACATGGTGTACAGTCCTTCAATAACAACGATACGATGAGATGGGTGAATAGATACGGCATCAGGTGTAGGGTCTTTGATTGCATGATCGAACGATGGAGCAGTGACGACTGATGTAGTCTCGCTCAATGGGACACGCAAACGTTGTACGAACTCGAGGTAGGATTGTCCATCGAATGTCCAGTGAATCCCACGACGGTCATGTGCGAGCTTGGGATCGGGCATAGCGTCGAGTTGGGCTCGGGTGAGGTGCCAGCCGTCTAAACCGACGAGGATGGCTTGGGTGTTGCTGCCAGCTGAGATTGAGATTTGGAGGAGGGCATTGATTCTGCTGACAAGACGAATGGCAAAGGACGATTTTCCGGATGCGGGGACACCTGCGATGGCTATCAGAAGACGCTCTGTTGGATGAACACTGTGTGTATTAGTGTACAAAAGTAATTGAGGACGATGACGAGCGCACGAATTGAGCCTGTCGACGATGAAGTCAGCGCGGTCGATGACAGCGTCCTCCATGGGTACAATTGGGTGTAGGACCAAGTCTAGGACTGGCTAATCTTCGACTAATCTTTGCTCGCTATTCTCATCGTGAGTGGGAGAGCCACAGGCCATGTTCGGGGACATAACGGGGCCCATAGTGCTGGTTATCCCACATTCGACTACGGCGTGCTCCTCTTCACCTACACTCACTGCGCAGCGCAGTCTGGTTACCACTCTATCTGTGATACCCAAGCAAGCTCACTCTATTCCTCAACTTCTCAAGTTCGATAGCCAAGCTGTAGACGATGGCAGGGCGAGAGCTACAAGATGGACGGAAATTGAAGAGGTGCACTTGGTCCAACTCGCACTCGTTGTTCTGGACGCTAATTTTCAATGAAGAGCAAATCCCAAGACTATTCAGGACAAGTTTTTAGTTGGATATCAAGGGTGGTGAGTGCAAGCTCCGGCTGTGTGATCGCCTTTGAATTAATGCCATGCTGATCGACTTTTCGTCTGCAGGTTTACATGTGCAGGAGATGGCGAGCCAGTTGGCCCAGGTGCGCCATTCACTCCTACACTTCGAGCTTCCTCCTCACCCGTCTGGCAGGCCACCACGGCTGGCTACACTGGTTCAACGCACCAATACCCAGCGGCGGACGTCCCAACACTGATCTCTGGCCCGATGTCTCCGAGTACTCGCCCTCTGAACTCTTCCCCGCCCCAGGTCTCAAAACCTCTGACGGAGACCAAGTCTTCCTCTTCTCATCTCGCCATCCCAAAACTGTACAACGACATTTTCACTGGATGGCTCTCCATGGCGTGGACGGTGCATTCCTCCAACGTTTTGCTGGTCAATGTGACATCGAGTCGGGAAATAAAGGGATCCGGGATATTAGAGATGAGGTCGGGGATAGAGTGAAGGAGGCTGCGGAGGCGGAAGGTCGGGTGTATGCTATCATGTGTGCCTCTCATTGCTTCCTTTCGTTGTTATCTGGTGCTAATCGGGATTGCACAGGTATGACGTGTCGGGAGTATCTCCGGACAAAATTCAACGTGTCCTAGAGCGAGACTGGGTTCATCTCCTTCGCGATCGGGGCTTATTGGACAGTAAGCATTACTTACGGGAGAAAGGGAAGCCAGTTGTCGCATTATGGGGTATATGTCTCAACCACGAGCAAGAACATGTCTCTTATCGTGCTCACGTTTTGTTTTCAGGTTTCGGTTTCAATGGACGCAACCATACGCCTGAACTCGTACGGTCGATCACTGATTTCTTCCGCTCTTCTACACCTGGAGGCGCATATATCGTCGCTGGTGTACCTTCTCATTGGCGAACGTCGACTGGGGACGCGGATCGGAATCCTGAATTCGTTCGGGTATGGGCAGAATGTTTTGATGCCATCAGTCCCTGGACCGTTGGGAGGTATTCAAATGAGGAAGAAGCAGACAGATGGGGCGAAGTACGGATCAAAGCGGACGCCGAATATCTGAAGAAGCTGGAAGAAGAGGGTGGAAGAAAGGTGGATTATATGCCTGTCGTGCTACCTGGCGGAAGCGTACGTGCTACTCTGCTGCTGGTTCAGCCACTGCGGTTCACCTTCCGCGCTCACTCCAGGGATACAACTTGTCTCAAGGCAAATGGGCCATGAACGGAATCCAACGAAATGGCGGCCGTTTCCTCTGGAAACAGATCCATAATGCTCGTCGTGCTGGTGTTCGCACCATCTACGGCGCGATGTGGGACGAGTGAGTGGTTCTGGTCATGTAGGTTAATCCAATCGCTCAACCCATCTCCTCCAGATACGACGAAGGAACTGTGTTCATGCCGGTCGTGTCCACCGCCTCCCAGCTCCCCGTTCATCCAGACTACAACTTCGTCGCACTCGATGTCGATGGCTACGACCTCCCTTCCGACTGGTATATGCGTATCGTCGGGTTTGCAGCCGAGGCATTCCACGGCGAACGCACCCTACTCGATACCTTTCCCTTCAAAGAATTACAGGACTATTGGGGAACACGACCCCACTACGAGGAAATTGACGATGAGGAAGAGCGCAAACGGCAGCTTGAAGAGGTGACACGTGCGTTTCGAGAATGGGAAATGATGGAGGGGAATGCGGGGGGGTCGAATGATGCGCCACCACCGTATAGTTTGGAAGCGTCACCGCCGCCTGAGGTGGTTGAGTTGCCCCCGGTGCAGGCTTCATCCTCTGGCTCAGCCGGTGGGGTGATGCGCCCTCAGCACTCTTCCACTGTATCAGCACATGGGTCAATCACTGCTCTTCCGGGAGAGATTGTGCTCTCCCCGCCTATGATATCTCATTCGCTCTCTGCTCCAAATACACCTTCAGCTCTAATTTCAGCTCCAAGCATTAGTTCATCCCCATCCTCGTCGCTCCCTCCTCCTCCGCCAAGACATCCCCGAACAGCACCCCTCAGCCCCCCGAGTTCTTCGTCCACCTTTCCATTACCCCCACCACCACGACACCCAAGTGTATCGTCTTCTTCTGGACCACCAGTGGATTTATCGTCCCATCCACGACGTTCGGCGACCCCGGGTGCTGGTATTAGGGTGCAGAATCAGCACGCCAGCGCGGGTATGGATGTAGGGATGCCACCTCCACCACTGCCTGTCCCTAATCGGAGACCATCATCACGTTCTCCACCTCGTATTCGTGCCCAGTCTGTTTCTGCTTCCCATCCCCAGGCTCCCACTCAGGCTCAGACACACGTGCCCTCACCGACGACGTACCAAGCCTCACCGCATCCTCCCTCAGTTCGGCCAGGTGTTGGGATGGGTGTAGCCTTCCCTGTCACCGCTGCGGGAGAACTGAGAGGAAGAGAACCCGCGCCTTCGGGGTCGGGGTCGGTGGTGAGACACCGTCGTTCTTCGTCTTCCTCGTCGGGGTCCAGGAAGAGAAACAAATCACCTAAAGGAAAGAAACAAAATAAACTTAAGCGGCCGTCGACGGCGCAGTCGCACCCGCATTCGTTGAGTCCCCATCCGCATTCACAACCGTTATCGCCCATGAGTCCCGATCCGCACGGGAGGGCACACTCACCGTTGCCTTCGCCGCACGAGACGGCAGTGGGTCGTGCTCATTCGGTAGGTGGAGGAGGGTCGGTGATGCATGGGTCATATACACCTGGTCATCCCCCCCAACAGCAGCAGCAGCATCAACAGCACCAGAACTATGGCTACGCTCATCTTGGACATGCACCCTCCGGATCAGGATCGGGGTCGTACATGCCACCACCCCAACCTCCACTCCAGCACGGGCCAAATCCCCAACCAAACCCTCAGCCCAATCCACAGCCCCAGCCCCAGGGATACCCCACTCAATCACATTACGCCAATCAGAGCGCATATATGGGACAAGGGTATGGACACGGGTACGATCAACAACAACAACACCCGCACGCACACACACTATCCCATTCACAGTCGCT
>JBBPJZ010000664.1:859-15413 GCA_038089015.1 Chalciporus aff. trinitensis | reverse complement strand
GAGTCACTTCTGGTTTGTTCCTCGTTAGTTTGAATTCGGTATATATACCCCTGCACGTTCGACCCTTTCTTCTTCTTGGGCCTGAGTTCAGGCATAGTCGCAACTTTTACTCGCCCCCCCTGCGGGGTTACCGTGGTCAGTGATCATCACCAAAGTATCATCCTCCATGGACAAATTGGCACGTACGACACACAGGTATGCGGCCCAGTCAGCCCGTTTTGATGCAAGGATGGAACATTTCCTGTGCAAGATGAATTTACCAACCCCTATTCGCTCCAAGGGATTATGTGTTCTGCCATGAACCGTTGATACCACCGTGATATGGAGCCTACAGGTTCGTTAACTCCATACCAGTCATCCCGTTAACAACTCACGAGGTGATGCCAGTGCAGCCACGTTGAAGGCACGCACAATCGCCGAAGGTCGGAGCCCGTGTTTGGCTCAAATGCACCAGCAGTCGACAGAATCATCCCAAAGTGAGATACCTACCTTCCATTCTTCTAGCTTGGTAGGATCGAACTCTATGGCTGGTTTGAATCTCCATGCATCTAGACCACATTCTGATATAAAATCCGCTTCTAGGGATCTGTCGTCATGTTGATATCGCGCGGTTCCATCTCGTAGTCGGGATTGGGAGACCGTGCTGACCACGTGGCAAGTGGTCACCTTAAGTGCGCTGATGATGTGCTAGACGCCGTATGTAACAGTGATACAAGCTTGCCACTGTTCACTGTTTGCGCAAATCGTTGCAGCTCAAAACCAACCATGACCTGAACCAACTCTCGCTGAGTCCTGAAGGTTCTTGTCATGTTCTTCTTCTAATCTCTGGTTTCACTGACTATCACCTCTTTTCAAACCTAGTAGGATAATGGACAACTTGAGCGAAGAATCGCTATAGGATCATAATTTTCTCCATACCAGAACAATCCGAACATCCGGGACATTCGCGCTCTAATCATATCGTCATTGACTCGAACGATAGCACGTTGCGGATATGGAGCTTGACGACGGGCATACAGGAGGGGGCGCCGATGATGCGGGTCCAGTGCTTGGGACCATTTCCACAAAAGATAGGATGATTTGGATCACTACACGATGGAGTTGTTTGTCTTTGGCGTGTAGGCCCGCAAACGGGTAGCATTCAAGTTATGGAAGCGTCATTCGACCATGGCTCGTACGTGCTGGCAGTCGCGTTCTCTCGTTCTGCAGAATTCATTGCATGTGCTGGAGAGGGTTGAGGGAGCATCTCAGTGTGGCACATTCCATAGTCTGATTATAGCTGTTGATTGGTACCACTGTTTCTCTGCCCCGTTTAGTTTCATATACTCACTCGAAGACTACAGAATTGTGAATCCATTCTTAACGTGCGTTGTATCTCTCTGGGCCTTACATTTCCCACGTCCCATCTGTATAGCAACCGGCCGTTATCTCCCCTGTCCGTTCATCAAATATCTCTTGCGAATTCGACTTAGATATCCTCGATGTAAGTTTCATTGACGTGCATAAATTTCTCTGCTCCAAGAAATTGAACACATTCGACAATCCGTATATGTACATCTGCAACCTGTGAACGGCGACCCCCTCAATAACATTCAAAAGCAAATCGGTCACATCCACCATGACCTATGCACTCGTTGTCCCCCTGAGGTTGGTGGAAAAGGATACCCCGGTTTGTGCATGGTCGTTCGCACTTAATATATCTGGGAATGGCCCAACCAGTAAGTTAATCTCTCTCCTGTTCATTGCACATAATTACTCTGTCATGGATAATGTTCATACGCCGCTTTGAGGTCTCCTACGAACGACAGTCCTCGTGCCTCCCCAGTCAGCACCTACCGCTATGGGAGCTGGTATTCCGATCGTCGTGCCCTCAGGCTCTTCCGGTGAGAGCAGCGAAGGGAGTAGGAGCAATACAACGTCTGAGCCGAGGTTAGTCAAGTCGGATAACGCCGGCTATTGTCTCGTCGACGACCTCGAACCAGTGGAGCACGAGAAGGAAGCACTCGAGTCCGTGATGCAAACAATGTCAGCACCCTGTATCTACGTCTTCACAACCTGTAACACAGGGTGTCATGGAACTATCTGCCGCCATCTGATCCCCTGATATCCCCTGGTTTTGCGTGTTTTGCTACTACGACAGTTGAAGATTTCGCTCCTTTTTTGCCACCTTGTCCTGCTTTTTGATTTCGAGAGATATTGTACCGCTTATCAAACCAGCTTTTCGCTGGAGGACCTTGATCAGTGCTCTTCCTCCTGGCACCATTCTAGACTATTCGCGGGCACTCGCTGACAGATTTTTGAGTGGGGTCAAATTCAAAATATGTGATTACTACTGAAAGGTGGAGGAGATCCCATAGGCACAGGAGGGCAGGGACCACAGGACCACAGGTAGCTGTCGACTAGTGACATTGACACTGACAGGCGTTACGATGTTCCTGATCGATTGATCATCTTCAACTCCCGCTCAACGCCAGCGAACAAATTGGAATCGAACAGCAACACGCCTCCATTATGTTAACTTCAATCATTCCCCTCCAGCTAAGCCAGCACCTAGGAACGATCTCGGTGCATCTGTCAGCTGATCTACTGAATCCTCAAGACATCTAGTCATTCCGTGTGTCTCATGATCATGATGATGACACTAGCGTCTAAATTTGCTCCCCGCGCAGTTCGATCTAGGACCTTGACCTGTGGAACGGTCTATTTTACTGTAGCGAAATGGAACACAGGGGATGAATAGACGCTGGCCATCCAGCACTCCGGTTTCAGGGTTTCTGTCGGTGTCAGAATACTCCTCACTGGTCAGAGACTCGGAGTGAGGCTTATTGTCACCCGTATACTTTCGATCTCATCCCCATTGGTTGGCGAATGTCCAGATCACTTTTTCAGAGTTCGGCCTACACTTGCAACACCGGGGCATGTTGAATGGAAGTGTGGACTGTAAATTTTGGGGACCCTTCTAGGCGTGCTCAATTCTGGTGTCAAGTCAGTTCGTCGATTTGAGCAGTTGAGCAAGCTGCCTGTACGTTAGCGTGAACCAAGCTCTCTGGTTGGAGTCCAGGCTCGAGTGCACCCCAACCTGATGTTCGGGATCATTGAATCCATTGCGTACAGGTGCCTTGCTCAACTGCTCAAATCCACGAAGTGACCCGACACCAGAATTGAGCACGCTACCAAGTAACTAACTAAGCGACGTTATCGTTTGACGACACCATTTGAGAGCTGTGATTGGATGATGGTGGACCAAAAAGGCATTCGGCAAGTGTACTCACCAGCACTGGTGTTTGCCGTTCAGAAACTGCTCAAGCAAGGTTTTCGCTGACAGCAGTAGGCCACATTTTCAACTTGTACTGTAATCTCTCGAAGTTCATCTCTGTGCCATTATTCAACTCCGGTCCACAGGAACGAGAGGACAGAACGTACAGTCCGGCGAATGCTGAGCCCGGGGCTGGACCCACTCAGGCTTATGGTCCCACAACAGCAAGAGGGTCACAATAGTTTTCCTACCTCTCAGCAGGGGATCAATGCTGACCCGAACCAGCTCTCCCTCAGTCCCGAAGGTCCCTTTTCTGTTCTTGTCCTGATCACTGGTTTCACTGATTGCCATAAGACAATTCGAACAAAGAATCGCTATGGGGTTCTCCGAAGTCAAATTTTTCCACACCTGCCATACCTGGACAACCCGGAACGTACACTCTCGTGCTGCGTAGCACGGGTATCTGGTGATTGTACCGACGTTGGCCTGAACGATAGCAAGTCGCGGATATAGAACTTGACGATCTCGCGTCTGGACAATTACCGCTCTCAGCTCCTGGCGAAACTCTCTTCGTGCGAGATGCTATGTAAAGCTTGGCCACTCCGTTCCTTGGACCCACGTACGGGCAGGATAATTGGCAAATGTGCTTGTCAGCGCTGTGCTGCAATGCCTCTGTCCCTACTTCAGTTTCTGGCGGTAGTTTCTGGCTAGTGGATCACTGCACGATGGAGTTGCCCGTCTTTGACATTTAGTTATGGAAACTTCATCAAGAGCTTCGATCGTGAGTCCATCTGCTCCACCTCAGCAAGTGCAGTGTTTGTTGATCTCCTGGGATTAGTGGAAAGAATACCCTGATTCGTCCTCCAATATCGCACGCACCAAATACATATGGGAAGGGCATAAGCCGTAAGCCTATATCACCTTTATTCATTGCGCACACTTGGTTAAATTCAAAATATGAATATGTGAGTGCTGAAAGATGGCGGAGGTCCCACAGACGCAGGTAGTCCTCGTGACATTGACAGATTTGATACGTCCTGATCATCTTTAAGTCCTGCTCAACGCCAACGAACAAATTAACATCGAACGCCGACACACCTCATCTCAACTCCCATGATTGGCCTCCATCCGAGTCTGTGCCTAGGAACAATCTCGGTGCGTGTGCCAGCTGGCTTACTGAATCGAGTCCTCAAGACCCCATTTCTGGATCTTAGATTTCGATTCACGCTTTCGCATTGCCAATTTTCGACGGCTACCAATTTCCGTGTATCATATGATGATGACATTTGAATTTGCTCTCTACGCAGCTCAACCCAAGGCCTTGACCTGTGGGACGATGTGTCCTGCTACCTCGAAATGGAGCGAAAGAAGCTACCCCTTCTTGAATGGTCATCCAGACCTTCAGGTTCAAGGTTCCTGTCGGTGTCGGCACTCTGGCTCATGGCGATACCGTGACAGTCCTTACTAATCAGAGAGTTGGGTTCATTGTCACCCCTCTACTTTTGATACCGTCTCCATTTGGCCGGCGCATGTCCGAATCACTTTCTCAGAGTTCGACTTATACGCGATTCTACAACTCCAGGGCTTGGGGCTTCTTATTTCCGACTTGTTGAATGGAAGTGGACACGTGCGACTGTATCCCTCACAAACTATTAACCATGGGCGGCGGTATACGGCCGGTCGACGGATTGAATGGAAGCGACCTACTTATTATAGTATGTATGATTACGGCCTCTACTCTAGCGCTCAAATTTAACTTAGCTTCTGCCCTCACCCCTTTCTGCGACACTCATCGATACGATCCATGTGCAAGGCACCGATTGCAAGATGTTCGTCTTTGCTAACGGACTCTGCTCGACATTGATTATATAAAATCTTTATCCATCCACATCCGCAAGTTGCTATATTGGACACGAAGATTGAAGTGTCCGATATAGCAAAATATGGGGTAATGTCTGGATATAAAGCCCAAGTCGCTCGGCGCTCGTTCGACCAGCAAGCACAACTCTGAAGCCCCAGACTGCCATACACTCTGCTCATGTCTCGTGCTCAACCATACCCTGTCGTCGGCTGCAAGGACACTGGCACGGGAATCCAGCCCCGCCAGGAAGTCCGTGACCTCCAACTCAACAATCCTATCCAGTTCTCTTTGTTCATCCAAGCGCTTAGTAATGTCATGGCTATGAAGGACGATGACCCCAATAGTCCCAGGTATATCAACAGTCCTAACAGCTGGTGGCAGATGGGTAGGTGCCATGAGACACCCCCAGAACAGACAGTTGCTAATTTTCTTCCTTTACCAGGCGCAATCCATGGCCTTCCCTATCAGCCATGGAGGTAGGGCTACTTAGATCTGGGCTACTCTTATTTGACCCCTTTCTGCAACCAGTGGCGATACACTCGGCCCACAGGAGCCAGATCCAAACTCAGAGTGGGGAGGTAAGATCAATTGTGCTATTCATGCGAGTTCAGTAGGACTGACTCTGGATTTTCGTCCTAAGGTTACTGCTACCATAGATGTTAGTATCTACTGGCATCTTAGCCGACGTTGACGAAGTTCCTAACATTTGCATAGCGGCTCTATTCCCACCTTGGCACCGTGTCCTGCTGATGTTGGTCGAGGCAAGTCGAACATTAACAATCGAGATTATTCATCTGAACATAGCCCGGAGTAGCAAAGTGTTGTAGATGAAGCAATCCAGATTGCCACCAAAGCTGATGCAGAAGAGCCTGAGATTGAAGCCGCGAAAGCGAATTGGGTGCAAGCCGCAAAGCATCTTCGCTTTCCGTGAGTCACTCAAACTTGGACGACTATGCGTACAAGTATTGGTTCTGATACTTAACCAGATTCTGGGATTGGACAAAGCGCGAAACAGCGACAGAGGGTATTCCTAACCTGTTTCGGGAACCCAAGATCTCAATTCGCATGCCAAACAACAAATACCAGAGTGTCCAGAACCCTTTGTACTGTTATAACTTCAACTCGAACTTTAAGCCTGGTACAATTGAAGGCGTTGAATACATGGGAGAATGGGAGCGCACCTACCGATGGGTCCCCTTTGAGGATGGCGGCAAACCAACGAAAGAAATGTACGATCAGGCACATAAGTAAGTGCTGTCAGACGCCATGCTCTCGCAATATTGATGTTATATATTGTAGGGCTTTCAGCGAGGGGGCGATCCTTCAGTTCCCAGGAGATGACCCGATTCAGCTCCAGCCCCTTAGCTGGCTCCGATCAAAAGTTGCTGGGCTGTTCACCTACGAGTTAACGACTAAACCGGACTACGGCTCCAACATGTGGGTTCAACTCAAGGTGCATTGACTCTCTTTAAAGAACTCATGTTTGCGATGTAGGTGGGGCTATTTCTCGAATAGGAGAGCAGGCGATCAAGGTGTCCATCCTCCTATGCCTGTGATGCCACGTGAGGTTTTGATTCATATGTTTGATTTTGATCTCACTCTTCTCATTAGCATCGGTTGAGGAACCCCATGATATGGTCCATCTTGATATAGGTGGCAACGGGATGATGGTATGAACAGTTCCCCACGCTGGTATCCTTCAACTGATCGTGTATTTTTCGTCAGTCTTTCAATGAGTATGCAGGTAGAGACAATATAACGCCATTTGGTCAGATCATCACTAATTATGGGCAGGGTTCGATCCAATCTTCTACCTCCACCACTGCAACGTTGATCGCCTGTATGCATTCTGGGAGTATGTCTACCCGGAGTATTGGATGGGGACCGAGGGATGGAAGGACACTGACGGCAAACACAAACCCTTCAGTATGTCGTCGTCAACTTTTGTTCGTGGACTGGACCAACTTAGTTCGAATGTACAGTCACCCCGTTTGGAAACTTTTATCAGGATACAGGGGCTACAGTAAACAGCGTCACCCCCCTTCTTCCTTTCCGCACCTCGGAGTTCGAGTACCCCCCCTGGTATTCCGAGGCAACCCGTAGTCTTCTGAATAACGCGCAAACTCAAAAGTGTAAGTGGCTTTGGTCGCGACTGGGAGACCACATCGAGTGACTGCCTAATAGATTACACATACCCGCCCATCAAAGACACCTTGACGAACGCCGAAGTCAAAGTGGACGTCCCTTATGATGTCAGCGATCTCGCGCTGCGAACACAGTACCGAAACATCCTCTTCAAGGAATGGGGACAGGATCCCCAGGCCACTCGCCAATTGCTTCGAAGCGCCAGCAAACAAGCAAGCATGCACAAGCAACTTGAGCTCCTGCTCAAGGAGTCTGAGGACGGGGTTGCTCAAATGCGCAACTTTGTCATCATCGGGGAACTTCCAGAGTTTGCGTTCCCTGGGTCATACCGCCTGGAACTCTACTTGCTTCCAAAGGAGGGCACTGACACGCGCCAAGTCGTCAACAGTATCTCCGTTTTTGGACGGTCGAACCCTGACAATTGTGCTGCATGCAGAACCCGGCGAGATGAAGGAAGCAAGCTTCGTGGACATATGTTCCTGGACCCACTTCTCATCCTCTGGCTTATGGGCCAGCAACACGGTCTGGTCCTTGAACCGGTCACTGAGCTAGAAGAGCTCCATGCCTTGATTTTGGGCAGTTTCGGTACACGAATCATCACTCCGGATGGGAGGGTCCTCGCAGTCTCCGAGCCGGGCAAAAGCACTACCTGGACGCCCCTTGAGGTGGCTAAAGCACCTAAGTTGTCCCTTCATTCGCAAACGCTCAGCTTCGCTACCCCCGACGTCTCGCCCATGTTCCCCCACGGTCGAGCTCATCTCACCTTTGGCAATCCCCAGTCTCACGGGCACATTGGAGCCTCTTGGGTCACCGCGCCTAGTTCATAAGTAAGTCTAGTCAATCTCAGATCTGACGTTGAGCGTGGTCTGATCTTTGAAAAGGGTGACTGCACAAATGGCACAGCCCCCATCAACAAATGCTGTCCGTCTCTCGCTCAGGTAACTCGGCACAAACGTGTTGTATACTAGTCTTTCTATTTCAGAAAAGAAGAAAAAAGTCAAAACAATGTTCTTACCTTGTTATGGTTTTTGTACGAGTATTTGTACGAGTATCTCGGTTGTGTGGAGGTAGGCATGGTCGGTTCTGGAGCTCGTGAAAGGACAAGGGAAGACGAGAAGGAGTCATGGTGTCGTCTGCTTGTATTGCCTATGTTGTTTGCTCGTTTGTATGCACGTAGGGCTTCTCTCGCTATTCAAGGGAAGATTTTGAGCCTATTTCACTATTCCTGGTGATGGATTACCTCATTGGAATGAGGACGTGGTGCCATGATCGCGAATCGTGAATCATTCGCAGCGAGACCGACGTCCTGGTTATCTGAAGACTGGTAGTGTAACGAGTCTATCACTTGCGTACTCTTCGCTGCTCTCCCCGAAATGAAACCCGACAACGATCGAAAGCATTATCGGAAGTACGCAGATATCGTTAGTTCGCAGTGGCTGATTTCAGAGTTTATGGAAAGCATGCGTGATGGCGTACACCAGGTTGACCGAAGGTGTACGGGGCATGCGGGCCTCACTGCAGTTTTCGACGACCTTGATCTATTGAAGGATACGACAGTAACAGATATACCATGTTCTGCGAGCTTGCCTATATTGCGCGTGGGTAGGGAGTCTGCGAGTCAAGATTGACTCAGCAGCCCGTCCCCATCCTTCTCTAACAAACGTCCAAGGAGACCACGGTTTGAGTTGATGGGTTGAGAGCTTGAGCTGCAACTTGAGCATGTGCGTGTTGACTTTCCTCCAGAAAGATCAACCATGGAGCATCTTGGTACCGTTTCGCCACACAGAGATCAAGGTTGGGCCTTGGAACGGGACACCGAAGGTGTATTGAAGGGAATGGCAGGCTCAGTTTGTTTGCCTTGGTAGAGGTAGTAGTTCAAGTAGACCTGACTACTATTGACACTGGCCATAACTGACTAGGCCGGACTTGGCCAGGTCATACCTGCACCTCACATTCACGCCAACTTCGACCATCATCACCGTCGACGTCGCCGACAGTCCATATCCTGATCATATCCGTCATCGACCACGTTGAAGTGTATCCATCCGTGAACCACTCTGAATTCTACGTCCATGAGCATACGAGCACCGCGTAAAGGTGAAAACTATGAGCTCAGCGTCGATCTCAACAGCGAGTACCGCGATAAACGAAAGGATGCAATCAAGAAAGTCATAGCTTCAATGACAGTCGGTAAAGGTACGCTGGTCGCTCCTGGTCATAGCCGACGATGGTTGAACTGCGGTAGATGTGTCCGGTCTCTTCCCCGATGTCCTCAAGAACATGCAAACCGATGACTTGGAGCAGAAGAAACTCGTGTATCTATACCTTATGAACTACGCAAAGACCCAACCCGAGCTCGTCATATTGGCCGTGAACACATTCGTCAAGGACTCGGAAGACCCAAACCCTCTCGTCCGTGCACTCGCCATTAGAACGATGGGATGCCTCCGCGCGGAAAAGATCATTGACTACCTATGCGATCCACTACAACGCGCCCTCAAAGATGAGAATCCTTACGTCCGGAAGACAGCTGCGCTTTGTGTGGCCAAACTTTACGATCTCAAACCCGAACTTGTGATTGACAACGGTTTCCTGGAGCAACTGCACGAGATGTTCTCAGATAGCAATCCTATGGTGAGTGGTCATTCATATCTGGTTTAGGCCAGCTTTGACGACCATGTAGGTCGTTGCGAATACAGTTGCAGCTCTAACAGATATCCATCTAATCGCAACGTCCGGTCAAACTCCACTCTCACCCTCTGACCCTGCCATCTTTAACATCACTTCCACCATCTTGAATAAGCTATTGATCGCGCTAAACGAATGTTCGGAATGGGGACGTGTCGCGATCCTAAATGCGCTTTCTCGGTATCACCCCCAGGACGAAAAAGAGAGCGAGCACATCTGTGAACGCGTTGTTCCCCAGTTTCAGCATGTGAATGGGAGTGTCGTGCTAGCAGCTGTCAAGGTCCGTTCAACGAGTCTTGTGCACACATATTAGTCCGTGACGTTCATTTTCAGGTCATCATGATACATATGCGGGGTATAAGACGCGAAGAACTCTCGAAACAGCTCATCCGAAAGATGGCCCCTCCGTTGGTCACCCTTCTATCATCCCCTCCGGAGGTTCAATGGGTCGCACTCCGGAACGTAAACCTTCTCCTACAAAAACGACCAGACTTGCTCTCTAACGAGATGAGAGTCTTCTTCTGCAAATACAACGATCCATTGTATGTCAAAGTCGAGAAGCTGGATATCATGGTGCGACTAGCGAACGACGGCAACGTTGACGCGCTCTTGAGTGAATTGAAAGAGTCGGTGGTCTTTTTGTCTCTGCTTCTCTAATGCTGAAACATTTCTCGGCAGGTATGCTTCTGAAGTCGACGTGGACTTTGTACGGAAGAGTATCAAGGCAATTGGCCAAACGGCCATTAGCATCGAGAGCTCGGCTGAGCGATGCGTCAATGTTCTATTGGATCTTATTGGAACTCGTGTGAGCTACGTCGTCCAGGAAGCCGTAGTGGTGATGAAGGTTCGTATAGCCGCTCAGTGCACGAGCCGTAGTATCTCATCGTGACCATAGGACATCTTCCGAAAGTATCCCTCAACATACGAAGGGGTTATTCCAACTCTATGCGCTAACCTAGAGGAACTGGACGAGCCTGAAGCAAAGGCCTCGCTAATATGGATCATTGGGGAGTATGCGGAGAAGATTGATAATGCGGATGAACTACTGAGTATATTCGTGGACACATTCACAGAAGAATCGTACCAGGCACGTATTAGGTGTGATCCGAAGATGTCGTCACTAAGGATCGCGACAGGTACAATTGCAAACCTTGACAGCCGTGGTGAAACTCTTTTTAAAGAAACCTGACACGTCGCAAGGGGTGGTCCAACGAGTGCTGAATACGGCAACGAAAGACTGCGATTCCCCGGATGTTCGCGATAGAGCATACATTTACTGGAGACTCTTGTCAACGGATCCCGGGGCAGCAAAGGTGCGGATTTATCGACAGTGTTCCCGTGCTGCATTGATGAGCATTTTGGAGTGCAGGCTGTCGTTTTGGCGCACAGACCACCGATCTCCATCCCACGGACGACTGTTTCTCAAGCAGTGTTAGAAGAACTCCTGGGTGAGGTCTCCAGTCTGGCAAGCGTCTATCACAAGCCAGCGGAGACATTCATTGGCCATGGTCGGATCAGTGCAGAGTCTGTGCAACGCAAGGGAACGGAGTGTGTCATTCATCACATGGTGGAGTGCGATCTTATCTAACGCGTGATCTATAGGTTATCAGATGACCGCTTCACCGCCCAGAAAGCTTTCCAAACAGTGGCTGCTGGCCAACAAGCGGAAAATTTGCTCGATTTCGACGACGCTCCTACACAGGAAGGAGAGCCATCAGGGCTTGCTGCCACGCAAATACTACCTTCCACACCTGCTGCTGCGAGTTTCCTGTCTGGAACGTCAGCAAACCCATTGGACGATCTTGTGTCGATCTTTGGGGGAATGAGTGCGAGTGGAGGTGGTGCTGGTGCTACAGATGGTGGTTTCGGCGGTTTGGGAGTGATGTCACCAACTCCTGTCACCTCCTCCCCTGCTCTGGAAAGTCTTGCCTCACCTACCACGTCACAGAAACCCCAGGAAGACCTTCTTGGATTGTTCTGAGAAAGACGAATGTCGTGTACCACATGTATCCTTGTCACACGACATGATACACAGAATTGGATTCAAGGACTCTGTATACATATACGTAGATTGGTAGATTAGTGCTGTTTTTATGTTTGAAACAGCTGAGATGCATTTCTGTACAGGTACCAGCAGGTACCAGCTCCTCCAGTCTGATCGGAGTACTTATTGTTGACCCGTTGTTTGTTCGGACCAGTGCGACACCCCTGTTTAGCAACTTGTCCACGACCCGTCAAGCAGTACTACTGACGAATAGATCCCAATATGCGACACTGCCAGTCTCCAGTGCAAGCGAGTTGTCTGGCAATTATCATGGGCTAGGTCTGAGCATGAAGCCTCGAGGGTTGTGTCCGTTCATTCTCTGACGGAACGGAATTACCCTACCCTCGGAGCTCCAGCCTTTCGAATGGGCAGGAAAATTCAATAATGACACCACCACCGTAGGTTTGGGTCCTCCTCACACGTGTTCCATTGCCAGATCATCATTTGTACTTGCATCGTCCTTGCCTAATGTCTCACACGTGGACCCCCGATGGGAGCGCCGAGGGTCCACGTCGGTGCGGTCTTTATCGAGCCACGACTGCTCAACTAACGCCTTTCACAGGCCCCATTTCGTAGTGAGATTACTCTTTACTACAGCTCACCCTTTTCTGCAATTTGGGTGCCTCTTTTGGATGTGAGTGTGACTTCCTGCAACTATAGGCTCTTGCCTCATGGTACCTCTTTCGCGTGCATAGCTATACTGACGCAGCCCGGTGTCTGTTCACAACAAACGGTGCCAAGTTGGTGTCCATGTCGACTCCCGTCATATTCGCCCTTAACGGTTTTCGTGCCACGATGCAGGGGAACTAATTTTGGCACTCGTATGAGTTTCATGTCGTTCTAGAGCACATTCTCGTACCACCATTCTGTGTGGTTTGTACCAGATGCCAGCAAACATCCTGCCAGTGCCTCGAAACGATCTACTCGTACCTGGCCTGTAGTGCCTTGAATTGGGGGTATAATAACCTACATGGAATCCTCGCATGCTCCTCATTCTCTCGCATCCTTCGGAATAGCCAACTGACTCACGTGACAAATATGCGTGTAGCCTCGGTGTTTACGCTCCTCGGAATCGCGAGCACTGTTGCTTCTCAACAAATATGGGACATCGTGAGTATCTAGGAAGTCCGTTTCGCTCTCTTGTCACTTAGTCATCCCTCTGTCTACTCTTCGCTCGCAAAGTGGCAAACGACATGGGACAGGAGCAAGCTCTTTACCTACTTCCAGCCAACCCCCGATCCCCTTAACTTTGTGACTCCGGGTCCCATTGGTGCCGCGGATATATCCGTCAATGACGCCTACACTTATCAAACTATGTATGGCTTTGGTGCTTCTCTGAGTGAGTGCGCGTCGCTTCGACAATTGTACAATCGAGAGCTAACTGTTGCGAACCAGCGGATTCATCTGCGTTGCTTCTGAACAACCTCAAGGTATAAATCAACGCTTTTACGTGTTAAGAATCTCCCGGAACCTTCTTGGTTTTGTAGAGTCGGAACCCGGGTAACTATTGGTCGCTGCTGGGCTATCTTTTCAACAGTAAGTGTGGTACACGCAGGGTGCGGGGCTGCTTCTGATCCCGATATGCAGTCACCGATGCCTCTAACTCTGCCGGCTTCTCCTATATCAGAGTTCCCCTTGGGGCCTCGGACTTCTCTGCTTCAAGTTTGGTATTCTCTTGCCACCGATGACCATGTTGTTCACATGCCAGTGTGTTTCATACAGCTTATAGCTATGACGATACCAGTGGGGATACCAACCTTTACAACTTCAATGTCAACAATGCTCCCTGGTACTTGTTCTCGACCCTCAAGGATATCTTGTCTATCCAGCCTGGGCTGAGGGTCCACGTTCTCCCGTGGTCTCCGGTATGTATACTCATTATTTCATTAGGTGTTGTGTTGTCTAACAACGCCTAGCCCGGGTGGATGAAGAGCGGAACCATGGACGGTGGTTCTTTGAACACCGGATACATCTCTGTTAGTGGGTATCTTCAGTTGACTCGCTGGCTTCGTTGTTCTCAGCACGTGTCAAAGTGGCGAATTACCTCTTGAAGGCTCTCCAAGGCTTCCAGGGGCAGGGAATTCCTGTCTACGCCATTTCTATTCAGGTTAGGATTAAACCTAATTCACATGTGTGGAGACGATTCATCCTTCTTTATAGAACGAACCGGAGAATAGCAACCCAACATACCCTACTTGCAGCATGCCGGTCTCGACTGAAGCACAGATCGGAATTGCATTGCGAAACCTAATGAGCTCCAATGGATTCACGAATACCAAGATCATCGGATATGAACACAACTGGAACGATGCCGCGAATTACCCTGTACAGCTCGTCCGTGATGTGAATTCTATACGTTCGGATACTGTTGCTGACTGTCGGTGTATAATATTGCAGATGCAACAGGCTGGAAGTGCCTTCGATGGTGTTGCTTTCCACTGTTACTCGGGTGGTTATACCAATCAGGCTTCTTTCACTTCTCAGTACCCAAGCAAGGTACGTCGGGCATCAAACGATCACGAAGTTCATATCTCAATCCTTTTTAGGAGGTATACTTCAC
>JBBPJZ010000663.1:0-15427 GCA_038089015.1 Chalciporus aff. trinitensis | reverse complement strand
AGTCCAAGGTGCACAAGTTTGATAGCGAAAAAAAGTATAGACAACAGTAAAAGATACAAGCCAAGCCCCCATAGCCTGGAGCCATATTTTAGCAGGTATTAACAGCTGGAGAACGTGCAATGAGTAACCGCCCACAACATCCTTTTGACTGCCCAATGGCCAAATAATGGGTTGGAATCACCGTCCCCGACCACGGCCTCTGCCCCTTCCGCGTCCTCCCCGGTCCATCACCCTTCCACGACCCCGCCCACGAGCTTCTTCCTTCTTCCTTCCTTTAGGTTTAGGTGCATCGTCAACCAGGAGGGTGTCCAATGGAAGTGCATCAGGGAGAATGAAGTAGCGAATGTTGTTTCCACGGATGGAAAGCGAGTCAAGTGAAACAGGGTCGCGATTACGAGTCGTCATTTTGATGGTTTTGAGATGTGTGTTCATTTGCATGTCGACACCTATCCGAGAGGGGTCAGAACCCCGCACATATGGTCAAACCAACAACGATACACGTACCAGTGATCGTTCCATGCACGACTGATCCGTTCTTTAGCTCGATGGAGACTGTTTCATTGTTCAATTTCATCAAGAATCTGGAGGTGATGAACGAAAGAAAATGAGCGTCAGCGACATGTTGTCTTAGCTTTTCCAAGGGCAAAATGGGAATGAATAGTGAACACTCGTTCTAGGGTCAGATCAAAGCTCGAGAACGGACACTGAAGAGAGGGATTTACCTGACGAGCTTCATGATGGGCGATGGTCAAGCGATATCCAGCACGCTACACTCGTTCATCGCCACAGATCGTGTTTGGACTTGTTTAAAGTATATCCTCACCACTACCATCACACATTACACTTTGCTTATTGGACCACACCTATCGAGCATACGGGGTGTAGACAGGGTCTACTGAAACTACTATCCGAATGGTTGCATGGGAATCCTAGGATCCTCTTAGCTTTCCGTTGGACGAATCTCATCTCCCAGGAATGCGTAAACAGAGTCTAATCGGTGCACATGGCTTCAAGTTGGTTAACCATGATCTTCTTTCCACTCTATTAGTGATCATCTGATTTTCTTACGGGCCGTCGCTTCACTCACTTGAGCATGGAATTTCCTCACTCTGGTAAGAAGACCAACGGTGACATGGGTTAAAATCAATGCATGGGACACATCTATGTCATGCCCAGACTTGCTCACATGTTCTGCAGGTGATGGATGTGGGTAACGTTTCATCTGGAGCAATGTGCAACGCGGTTACTTATTGGAGCAAGTCATTCGCTGTCAGTATGAACCGTAACCGGTTGGCCCACGATCAGCTGAGGACGTCCGTCTTTGGGGTTCTCATTTGAGCAGCTTCATTGGGACTTGTCTCAGGTAGGACTTAGTGGGTTTTCTTTGTTGTGGTATTGCTCATCAGCCGTTTTACCCTTTCTATAAACCCTGGGCGTTGTGGCTACTCCGGACTTGGGCCGGATAGTCGCGGATCTCACTGGTATATCCAAACATCCAAATATTGCCTGTCAATCGGCACTCTCCTTCCCATTCGTTACTCTGTAGCTCGCATGCCTGGCCTCATGCAAGAGATCATGATTTTTCTCCCATAAACGCCCGCTATAAATGGCACATTCGGACTTTGCTGTGGTCCGCACTAGCCCAAGTCAGGTAAAGAAGCTTCGGTAAATTGTCTAACTCGTTTGTGTATCACAAGGTGCGCTTCTTCGCTGGTCACGAGAGTGCGTCATGGGATTCCAATGGGCCGGATGAAGGCTAATTCAATGGTTTAAAAGCGAGTGGAGCTGAGGTGCTGCAGTAAGCCTCGTTTGAGATCAGACTACTCGAGATGGCTTCTTCTCTTAAGACCTTGGGTGCCGCTGTTGGTGTCCTATCCGCTGCTTCGTCCGTGATCGCGATCCAGAATGGCGTTGGAAAGCTTCCAGGTAAGTTGACCAACTTCCCAGTATCACCATGCGGAGGCGCTGAAATCATCACCTAGCTATGGGCTACAATGGTGGGTGCTCGTGGAAATCCATCGTCAGTGTGGAGCTGACATGCATGCTCGGCAGCCTGGAATGCGTTTCAGGTTGGTTCTCCATCACTAATCGTCCTAGCGCACGGCCACGCTAACGTTATATCTTACTGTAGTGCAACGTAAACGAAACCATGATACTTCAGACCGCTCAATACATGAAAGATTACGGCCTCTTGGTGAGTCTCTTTGACCAGGATCTCCTGCACACTGCTCACAGTCCGTCAGGCCGCCGGATATAACCATGTTAACCTGGATGATTGCTGGGCAAGCAAGAACCGCAGCTCCACAGGAGAGCTTGTTTCCGGTTAGTCGCGCCTCATGGCTCAATATTGACCTTCGGCTCGCTAACACTTGAATGACGTCAGATCCTATTCGCTTCCCAAGCATGAACAACCTGACAAGCCAGCTGCACGAGATGGGCTTGTGAGTATACCCTTACTGAGATGCATATATATAGTGTTCATGCTCCCTCTGGTGTCTAGCTATGCTGGCATCGTGAGTAACCTTGGTGATATGATAACTCTTGCGTTAATTACTTCCTCTCAAGTACTCGGATTCTGGTTGGTTTACATGTGCAGGATACCCCGGTTCCTTCATGCACGAGGAGCAAGATGCTTTGACGTTCCAATCTTGGGGCTTTGACTATTTGAAGTGCGTTTCTCTCTTGTCTGGAGGAGATACAGTGCTAAATGGTTCCCGCAGGTATGATAACTGCGCAAGTACGCTGTTCTGGGCTCCTGTTCCACTGCAATGCTGACTTATTTAGTTCCATTCGATGATATCATTCGGGAGGGCATGGTCGGTAGTAAGTCGGGCATCTTATCTGCGCAACTGCTCCCTAAGCATTACGTGGTACAGAATACCAGCGAATGACCGATGCTTTGGCTATGGTTGCTCAAAAAACCGGAACAACATTTATCTTTAGTTTGTGTGAGTGGGGATGGGTGAGTCTATTGTTTGGAGATGCATAGTTTTAGACTCACGTGGAGCTCTTAGAGCCAAGTATGGCTGTAAGTCTTTTGACAGGCGCCTTCTCTTTATCGACTGACGAGTCCCGGATTGCAGTTGGGGTGCCTCCATGGCTCACAGTTGGAGGGTAAGTATCAATTCGGATTTCTGGAAAGAATTTCGCAGAGCCGGTGATGTCCCGTGTAGATCGACAACGACATTGGACCTTACTGGAACTCCATTGCGACCATTATTAACGCGTAGGCCCCATCCTTTCTGTTTCTGCCGAAGCGGATTTAAATACCTTGGTAGTGCATCTTTCATCACCCAAGCCACTAACTTCTATGGACACAACGACCCTGATATGGTGATTTCCCTTATTGAACCTTGCAGTTTGAAGATTGTGATCGCTCACATCTCGTACAGCTTGAAATTGGAAACGGAAACTTCACATACGAAGAAGCCAAGACCCATTTCACTGCTTGGGCACTGATGAAGGCTCCTTTGCTAATTGGTACCAATGTAAGTTGGCATGACTTTCTCTCAACGCCACCTGCCTGAAACTGGAAATTAGCTCGCAACAATCAGCCAGGAGATGCTCAGCGTTTATCTGAACCCTGAGATCATTGCTATTAACCAAGACCCTGTCTATGGCGTTAGTGTTTCGCCCTTCCGCTGGGGTCTCAATGTAAGTTCCATCTACTTGAGTCCGCTGTGATCAGCCTCCTTACGTTGTATAGCCCGACTGGACGTTCAACTCTTCGTACCCCGCACAATACTGGAGTGGTCCAAGCCAGAACGGAACCGTATTTATGCTCGTAAGTGTTTGATGCTCGACAAAGATGGGAAACACTCATGATACTACTGCGGTAGATCAACACCCTCGACGAGCCTGCTGACATGTTCTTCAACTTGACTGAGTCCCCATGGATCCGTGCCGGTCGCCAGTACTCCGTTAGGGTAAGTCACAGCACCAAATAAATCCTTCTCAGCTATTCTCCTGTAAGCGCCACTCATTCTCGGCCTGTGTCTAGGATTTGTGGACCCATACTAGCAACGGAACTGCTGTACGCAACTACACTGCGACTGCTGTTGCACCCCACGGTGTTACCGCCCTTTTGCTCCAGGATGCTGGTGATGAACCTGCTGGCCTTATGCCCCTTTGCGCTGGTCAGGCAGCGTCACAGTGCATGGCCGAGAATGGAACGAGATATAACTAGAATGATGCTACTTGTATAAACATTGGTGTACCTATTTTCCTTGCTGTTTATATGAAAGGGGTGGTTTCTATACTAGGAGTTCAGTCCGGGTCTACTGCAGTGGACCTTTCTCGGAATGTGAGAACCATGAGGCGAGGCACCCGGCTATTTATTTATGACAGCATGACCCACCCCATGCTCGGCCTTTGTTTCCCCACAGCGACGACGACGACGAGTACTTACCGCCCGTGATACCACTCTTCGTCGACATACCAATCCCATCTGATCCTTATCACCTTCAATGAGCACCAAGCCAGCATCCGATCCGCTGGCGTCGATATCCTCGGACAACGCACCCCTGCTGGGTTATCGTGAGTACTGTTTCACCATGTCTCCGAAAGAGCTCGCATTCGTGGACAACGGAGATCGGGGTAGCAACGAAGCTGATCAAAGTCACTCCATACGTGCAGCACAGGCGCGAACACCTCGAAGCAAACTCAGAGGTTCATTCTGGGGTGTCCTCGTGTTCACGCTTGCCGCGATCCTTGGACTGTCGACGTTGCTCCTCAATCATGGAACGTATGTGCGTCGGGTTGGGAAGATTGAGAGAGTGGGGAAGCTTCCGGGTGAGTGGTATATGTTGTAATGAGTGAGAGAGACGTGCCTGATGGATGTTTGGGTAGTTATGGGGTATAACAGTGAGTGCTCGTGTGATCTCCGAATAGTGGGCAGAGGAATGCTCAATGTCGACCATTAGCTTGGAATGCTTATTATGTGTGTGCCATTTTTTTGCGCAGATGAAAGTGGTCTCATCATCGTTCTGTTAGTGTAATATCAATGAGAAGCTCATCCTCAAGACTGCGAGGTTAATGAAGTCCCGCGGACTTCTGGTATGTGTCGAAGCGTTCCTTGTATGCGCCCTCGCTGATCTTCTTTTTAACTCAGGATGCCGGCTACAACCATATTAACCTCGATGATTGTTACTCTGAGAAAAAGCGGAGTCCCAAGGGAGATATCCTCGCAAGTGAGTTGCCTCGTGCCTACCATCGACGAATACTTGACTCCCTCCCAGGCAAGACTAAATTCCCCTCCGGCATGAGGTCGTTGACAGACCAGATTCACGATTTGGGCTTGTAAGTTTGTTGGTACCTTCCGTGTGTCTGACATGCTCACATGGAACATCATCCAGCCAAGCAGGAATTGTAAGGTCTTGATCCCGTGCCATGTTCATCTTTAATGTTGGTGCAACAGTACAGCGACTCAGGATGGTTTACTTGCCAATTATACCCTGGTTCATACCAGAATGAAGAAAGGTAGACCTCTTCCCGACCCCGATCGAGGGAGATTCAACCATTTGTACAGGGACGCGAGACTGTTCCAGGAGGAATGGGGTTTCGATTATCTCAAGTGCGTGGCCTCTGCAAATGACGCGGAAATAAAGAGTGTCTTGATCTTTACTTCTACTCAGATATGACAACTGCGCCGTACCCTTCGACAACATCACAAGGGAGAACATTATGGGCCGTGAGTTGGATCATCTTGGCTCTGGATTTTCGATCTCTGAATCGTCGTATAGGCTACGAACGCATGTCGAACGCCATCGCTGATCTTTCCGAGTCTACTAGTAAACCACCATTGTTTTTGTCTATCTGTCAGTGGGGGAGAGTGAGGCAATTTATGATGTGCATGGCTATACTACTCACATTCGCTGCTAGGAACAAGGTTGGCTATGGGCGAGAAGGTTCGGGCAGAGCTGGCGAGTAAGTGATTCAGTATCGTTTGACACGCAGATCATCTGAAATCCATCTCAGACTACGAGCGATATCGGTACGAATGTCCCAAACTGCCTACATTGATGCTCACCCCCGAACCACCACACAGGGGCCAATTGGAAGTCCATCGCAGGCCTTATTAATCAGTAAGGGTTTCTTACTTTCTTCTTGTTCGGCACGTTCAGACTACGTCTACCAGGAATTCTTTCTATACCTGGGCCACTGATTTTTACGGACACAATGACATGGATATCGTGAGTACTTGCAGAAATTTTATCCACTCGCCATTCAGCTAACCTCAATTCGCTAGCTGGAAATGTGAGTGATGCGCTGGGTCGCACTCCTTGTCACTCATCCGCCTCCCAAGAGGAAACGGTGATTTGAACTACGAGGAAGCGAAGACACACTTTACCGCCTGGGCTCTCATGAAATCCCCCTTGTTGATCAGTCTCAACGTGGGTTGCTTCCCGCAGAGAATAGTGGAAGGCCCTGACATGAGTTTTTTTTAATCCAGTTGGAGAAAATCAGCAAGCAAAACCTTGAGATTCTCACCAACCACGAGGTCATTGGGATTAACCAGGATCCCGTTGTAGGTTCTAGCATCTCGCCTTTCCGATGGGGCATCAACGTAAGTGAATCCTAACCCTTCTTTCTGGATGGTTTGGTTAAGAATGGCATCAGCCGAACTATGTCAGCAATGCAACGCATCCCGCGCAGTACTGGAGTGGTGAAAGCCAGAACGGCACCGTTTTCATGCTCGTGAGTGGATCTTCCCATGTGATTATCCTTTGCTGAGCCGGAATAGATCAACACCTTGGACGAACCTGCGGATATGTTCTTCAACCTCACCGAGTCCCCCTGGATTCGAGCAGGAAGGCAGTACTCTGTTCGGGTAAGTTGTTCCCCGACTCAGGATCATTCCACAGTGAAGATGCTCATCTTCAACTCAGGATCTCTGGACACACACCAACAATGGCACAGCGGTGAGGAACTTCACAGCACACGCCGTTCCCCCACATGGGGTCGTCGCTCTGCTTCTCCAGGATGTAGGTGATGAACCTGAAGGCTTGTGGCCCCCCTGCGCTGTCATTGAGTGGTGCATGTCGAAAGAGGGAGTTTTGTACGACCCCGACAGGAAGTGGTCCGCCGAGCGGCACACGTACTTGTAACGCAACTAAGGACTCGTAGTGATCTAACTGTGCTTTCTTGAGTAGCTGTATTCTATTTTCCTCCTTAAGGAGGATGTAACATATCCGAGTGTATGCATTACCAGCCGCAATATCGAAGGCAAACTTTGCTGTGTTACTCTTCGGTGGAGTAGAAGGGTATCAAATGTATTCTCCTGATCTACTGGACAAGCGATACCCAGCCTATAAGGGATGCTACTAACAAGACAGAGGTCCATTTCCTGATCTCCTTCCATCTCGTGTCCCAGGCTTCACTCTCGCTGCTTGAGAGGAGCAAGGAAGTCGTATTGTCTTCAACCCCTGTCACTGGAGGAGTTAACTCGAACTGCGATCTCTCTGACTCCCCAACGACTTCCACTCTGCAAGTCGACGCATCCCCCTCGACAAGGGGGAACACCTCAGCCTGAGCGACGCCACCGAAAAAGTCTGTGATGAGTGTCTTGTCCAGCTGTCGTCGGAACAGATCCGAACGCACACCCGCATGCGAGCGGATGGTAACAGGATCATAGGACGAGAACTTTCAGAATATGAGCACAGTGCGGTGACGCGTCGATTGGGAGAAAACGCATACCAAGTCCTGCATGGATACCTGGCTCGTCTTGTTGATGCCTTCCATGAATTGAAGGACGAAATGTGTATAGCTGTCGATGACGGAGACACCAATGTCGTTGTCGTTTTCGTGCTATACGCGATGAGAAGGGTAGATCATGAGTTCAAAGGAAGGGAACATACCGAGTACGAGTTCTCTTCTATCTCCGACGACCCTGTTGCTAGAATATTGGGCGAGTAGAATTGGGAGTACATGGTATTTGCCTGACAGGTATCGATCATGAAGAATATTTCGTTGTAGCTGATAGTTGCTGATTGAGCCCCTGAATGGAGAGCATGATGGAATAACCGCTTACCGCTTCTTCTGCCACATTTGTTCAAAAGCATCGGCGATGTCAAACGCGCTTATCTCTTCGTTGTCTTGGAACTTGAGGAATTCGTTTCCGCCGTGTCCAGTCATGTACACGAAGATGTTCGACCGGTCGTCCGTGAGCAGTCGTTTGGAACGTGGGACCGATGGATCGACTCGGCCTTTCAAGATGGGTTGAATCAGGAAGAGAACGGTGTATTGCGACATACCAGTGAGAAGCCTTATGAAGTTCTCCACCGTAACCTCGTATCCACGATAATCCACCTCGATGTTATCTCCGTAGAGGTCTAGATGTCGCCCAGCCTTCGCATACACGCTCCCTGGGAACTTATTGCGCGTGTTACACGCTGCGTCGTCGGCGAGCATGAGGATGATATTTGAGTCTGGAATTCCGAGACGCTTGACGGTCCGGTACCTGTGTGTGACAGTCTCTATCACAATGCAATACAACGGTAGAACATACTTACATTCCCAAGGCATTAGCCATATGCTGTGTGAGATTAGTGTCAGTGCTGGGATGCATTACAGTAAATACTTACTCTGTAATTGAACCAATATCTCGAGGAACAGACGAGTACAGCCCAGTTATTGGTATGTCCTGAGCTGCTTGCATGTCTTCCGAAGAAATCGGATACTTGCTCGTCTTGGGACGCGGTGGAGGCTAGCACCGCTACTGTCCACGCTGCCAGACATGCGAACAGCAGCAGACAGCGATTAAATGACTGGTGGAGACGCATTCAAGAGTGTAGTCGGCAACTCGGCATCTGTCTCGAAACCCACTCACAACTTTGATGCGGAGTTTCAATTGAAGACCTGCTCGCCACCATGCACGGTGAGCTCACACTAATCAATTTGTTGACAAGAGTAATGTCTAATGATCTTGTAGGTCTAGTCGCATACAGCGATGGCTCTCAGAGCGACGCTGAGGAAAAAGTTGCCTCTAGCTCCAAGTCTATGATGGGCGTTGTCAACAATGTAAGAGTTCCCTCGCAGGGTCTTGTTGCAATCGTTTCCCTCGTTGTTGGCTGTTCTTCTGTTTGGGAATAGGATAAGCCACTAAAGGGCGTGTCTGCTTCGTCTTCAGATGGTATGTGGCACGTCATATTTGTTGGACTGCAAGTAAATAACAGTCACCAGCCCGACTATTGCCAAAATCCCAAGTCATCATTCGTCGACCAACGCATACGAGAGGTCATCCTCGGGCACATATTTCAGACGACATCGTGACGGACCCTCAACAATCAAACGTTCCACCGCACTCTCCCGACGAAGCGTCGAGAGAACCACCCTCTGCCTCTACTTCCTCCGAAGACAGCGAATTAGCACATCTCCGCGAGTTTTTGAGACCTTTACCAATACCGGGAATAGTAGACTGGGGAATACCCGCCCCATCAACTGCACCATGTGACCCAGCCATTGAAGTATGCTTTGTCTCCTCTTTTCGTCCTCTGACCCTAATGTTTGTTATAGGCCAAAGTAGCCCAGTTTCTTACCTTGAAGCGCGACCCCGTAAATCCTAAACACTTCAATGATTCACTTATGTCGAATCGATCGTTTCGCAACCCTCACCTCTACGCCAAGCTCGTCGAATTTGTCGATGTAGATGAACGTACGATAAATTTTCCGACAAACATTTGGGACCCGAGTGACATAGAGCCTGAATGGTTCGCGGACCAAATCGGTACGTACCGTTGTTCAATATGTGCGACTTGTGTTCATGCAGTTCGTATATGTCCGCGACTGTTTTCTGGGTCACCTACAATATTGGCACTGATGGTGATGATTTTCGAATCCATACATCCACAAAGCCGAGGTGCAAAAAGCACGATCGGAACAGGCGGCTGCGGCCCAGTCGAAGCGTTCCCACATTGCATTTACATCATCAAAGGTCCCTCCAACCGCACCGTCTCGTCCACAGGAAAGACGCGGGGACCGGAGGAATGGTCGGTTTTATCCATATCCGAAGGGCCGGTGATGGGCGACCGTACATAGCGTATCTAGTGTAGTACCCATTGTTTATGCTTTTTCGCTCTATACTATATATCTCCTTTGCGTCGAGTATAATCGCGATGATGTAATCGTTTGTAGCTACGCGTTTGCTCTCGCCGAACTCACGAGGACTTGCCTGGACTTGCTCATAATCTCGAGTCCTCGACAACGTTTGAAGTCGCCATGGCCCACTCCCTTACACCAGAATGCACACCGCTCAAGCACGCTTATGACTCGTGTTTCAATACATGGTTCGAAGGCTATCTCGAGCCAGCAATTGCACACTCTGCTCAAGGTCGACGGAACGAGTACGCGAAACAGAAAGCAGAGGAATACGAGCAGAAATGCGGAGTTGTTTGGGCACAATACAAGGAGTGTGTGCAGGTGAGTGTGACGGCCTCTTGTGCGATTGGCTTCGACTTGTGATGAAGTGCGCGTGTTAACCTGGCTGTTGCACACTTACAGAAGGCCGTACAGCAGCGTGGACTAGGGGATCTACTTGACCAAGCTCAACAAGAGAACCCGTTACGGGAGCCCCCACCGCCATCAGAAGGAAGTGGGACATCATCAAATACCAGCTCGTAGGGACGTTATCCATTTGTTCATGTCCTTTACCTCTAGATCAAACTTCAATGATTTTGACCTCAATTGACGGGCCATAATGTCCATAATGTCCCTTTACTCCTGGCACTTCTAATACGGGAGGTTTCGTTGTGATGCATGGGTCGATCGGTAAAGATGCATTTCCTTTTGACTATGGTACCTCAACATTCTGTTCGACAATGCGCATGGGGACTTACTCATAGTCAGCGGCGCATCAAGAGATACCCAGGCGTTGAAGCTATTGTGGCCTCATTTGTTCGTGTTGACCCTCTCGTCTGATACTCAACTCGAATTCAGAACCAGGTTCACGGATCCCGCAACTCTACGCTCTTGGACAACCGCGACCACTCCTTGTCTCGTCCTTGTCCATCCCTTCAAATGCATTCCTTCTGAATGCACGTTCTGCGGTATATACGACCAGCCAATACTAACATAAAATCACAGATCCAAGGCTCCTTACGCAGATTCGCGTATCCTAACAACTAACGACTACAAAGCCGTCACGAAACCTTCCCCTTTATCGCCCAGCATCCTTCTCATCTCACGAATCCTCCGCTCTTCGTCTCCATCCTCAATATCTCGGGATTGCTGGTCCGAATTCTACAAACCAGCGCCATTTCACTTTGAGGCGCTGGTAGTCTCCCTCGCGTGAGGATATGCGCCTCTGCTGTTTCGTCACGATGAGGAATGTCTACAGACGAACCGACATCTTGCAGAGATTTGGGATGGCTGGGTCGAAGAAGCCTTGTCAAGAGAGGGTGGAGACGCAAGAGGCCTTCCCGAAGCTTGCATCAGGGAGGGAGGACACCTGGACGAGCTTTGATTGTGCGAGTAGAAATGGGAAACGGAGGAATGAGGCGTGTGTCAACATTCGAGGCTGTTGCCTTTTCCGAGCTATGGATGTCGATGACCCACACTAGTACTATGGTTATCGCAGCACTCGCGAATAACCCACCGTTTCAAGTACTACTCGGGGTCCGGGGAACACTCATTTGGATTCGAGATTCGATCCGCAGACAAGTTGCACGCTGCTAAACAAGCACGGAAAGGAGTTAACAAAGTGCGCCTGAGCTTGATATCCGACTTCTACATGTAGATAGTCGGTGACAAGGATTAATATTCAAGATGAGAATACGGGGGATGGAATCTTTATACACAGGCTGTAGTATGTAGTTGCACAAGAGTTGCTTTGCAGTCACGTGATCAAGACGCGATCGTGTCTATGCGGCTGATTATTAGTGCCAACCAGTTTACCTTACGCCATGGCGACCTTGGATGCATCAAAACAACTTCAGGCAGCACTCGAGAACGCGAACCTACACCTTCTCAATTCACGTACCCAATTAAAGTCCCATCAATTCGATGGTATTGATGATCTGCCTACCAGCGAAGATGCTCTGAGTGACCCCGCGGTGGTCGCAAGCGACGTAGCAGCTCAACTCGTGCGTGATCAATTTCCTCTGAGTTATCAAGGCACTGACGGGGTGTCCACTAGTCGTTCCTCCGCCAGCTTAAATTCCAATATCTGGAACAGAAAGCGAAAGACAAATACGTCAAGACGATCGTGTCGGACGATGCACCTCTGATAACAGCATGCTCAAACGAAGAACTCAGGCTGCGGAACGAAGAAAAGAAGCGTGCACTGAAGGAGACGAAAGCAACGCTGGCAGAGCGTCAAGAGAATATACGGACGTTAGCACCGCTTGTAGAAGATGGTGGGTGGACCTTTGCTCGCATGCGCTTTGACTCCCCTTCCCACTGAGGACTTTGCTGCACAGATTACCTGAAGACTCGGTCTTTAACCAACCTCGCTACTACACTTGCTGCACAGATACTCGATGCGCGGCTTGCTCTTACACGTCTCCGCCAAGTACACCCGCATCCCCGGTTGACGATCGCATCAGCAACCTCTACACTAGATAGCCAGGTGGAGGAGATGCAAAGGATGGAAGATGACCTTCAGACTGTCAATGGGCGGATAGCAGAGACGAAGGAGAAGCTAAAAGAAGGGATGGCAGAGCTAGAGAGGCTTCGAGGAGTTGAGCGGGAACGTGTCGCAGAGCTGGAGCTTGTAGGAAAGGAGACAGCAGAGGAAGAGGACCCTCGGATCGGAGGGCTATACGACTGGTACCGAACTGTCCATCTATTGATATCACGCTTGCTAAAGCCCTCGCATACACAGGTTTGTCTCATCATTGACGATTCACCGCTCGCTTCTCTCCCTTAAGTCGACACATATCGAATCCGAAAACGAACTACGATTGACGTACTTTATCGATCCCCAGCCGTCCTCGCCGTCCTCTTCTGCGAAAGATTTGGTCTTAACTCTCCTCTTCATTCCCAATACCCGACAGCTGGCCTCCGCAGACGTCACTTTGGGAGGTGTTCTGTTGGACTTGGGCGATGTGATTGATGCACACGTCCAGACGAACGATATATCTGGTCTCGTATGGGCAGTTCTTGCCAGAGTGCGAGCCCAAGGTAGACCTGAATAGACGACAGTGATGTGTACGGTTGATACGGACTATGTATGTTTCATCTGTACTAATACGAACGACGTTTTCCTGGTCCCAGATGGCTGGCTTCGAACCAATCAGTCTCAATTTGGTCACATACGTGGTTTATTCGCGAAGATTATCCGCCACTAACGCAAAGTCACCTCAACAATGAGCATTAATTTTCATCACCGACAATCACCATCGCCGCATCTTCCCTCTAAAGTAGGTGTGTCTCGGTTCAGCCGACGCCGCCAAGAGTGCTCGTATCGCTTGATACTTCGCTTATTTCCAGCTGGTCATGCTGAATTTCGAGCTCGCAAATCGCGTGAGGGTCATCAGCTGGTCTCTTCACGACGTCATACACAGCATACAGGTGCACTGACTTTGAGCGTGCGGACATGAGTGGAGGTCGGAGTCAGTATTGGAATTACTTCCGTCAGTTTAAAGTTTCAGGCGTTCGTTGCACAAGTAATGTATATGTCCGAGAGTCTATAGACGTCCCTTGGTCCTCTATTCACCTGCGGTCGAGTGACTCAGACTTGGTTGATGACCGCGCCTTCCGATAATCTCAAATATTCCCCAGACAGCGAGACCACTGGCAAGAGTAGGATGAAGACAGTCTGAGTCGTTGTCACCGACTCATTGACACTGAAGGTGCGGATTCGGAGTCCGCCAGCGCTTGCACTATGACATCTCACTATCCGCGCCACCCCCCGTTCTAAGACTTGCCAGATGGTCAGGACTTTTGAGCTGTCCATTCTCCCCTCCACACCAACCCACGCCGGATCCGAAAATGAATACCACTCTATAGTCTCCATCAGCTGTGCTCTCCTCTTCCAGGACCCATTTAGGAATCATTTGATATGGACTTACAGACAAATGTAAGTCTCGTATGTACTAATTATAATATGAATCGTGCTTCCACAGCTCCCTCACCAGATCTTAAGGCGGCCCATCGTCTCTGGGGCAAGCTGCCTGTCCGATCTCCGGAAGTCGTGGGCCCGCTACGCATGGAATAGCGGCTTCCTCATCACCACCCAACAACCGTCTTCGCGAAGCTTGCTGGCCGCTGAGAGAAAGACAAGCTACTTAGGCCTGTTCCTGTCAGCGTGGCCTCGTCTGCCCATGATCACCTTTCGGGCAATCGACCTGATCGGACTGCTCAACCTCTACCTTCGTATGGGCCGAACTTACTCCGATCACCGTTTACGCCATGCCACTAGGGCCAGCATCAGTAGAGCCGTTGAAATGAAAGAAACTGTCAATGCTACTTCAGGGTTTACAGACACGTACGTATGTCAAGGGAAATGTTTTGATCGGTGGAAAAGCAAATGCTTGAGCCATACAAGGCAAGTGCGTAATCCCAACCCAAAATGGCCTGGCAGGTCGCTTAAATTTGCAGATAAGCTAGCGCTCACTCAATAAAGCATGATTCAACCGATTGCAATAATGTTCGGTCCAGGACCTCAATCTCAGTTGAGGCTCGAACGATCGTTGATCTGCATCATTACATGAGAATTCGGCATTCTTCTGGCAATCGACACCAGGCCAGATGGACGGTAGGAAGGACCAATGAAGTCAAACCGCTCACATGCTTAAATCGCTCCCAGTTCGCTACCATCTCATGACGTGCATCCGAAATTACAGAAGTCCACGTGCTGCTCACTCCCAAATGTTTATAAGACAGCACTTATTGCACAATTAGCCGAGCCCCACGGTTCAGCTTCAAGCTCGGCCCCTCGAAATGTCTCTCCGTCGTGGTTTTCTTCTCGCCCTTGTCGCTGTAGTGAACGGCGCGCAGGTTCAAAAATCGGGTCTGCAGCTTCCGTCAACTGCTGCTGCTCATCAGCAGGCTGTCGTCGATATATTCAATAGTTCATACGCTGCATACAAGTGCGTTGCTTTCGAGCCTGTGTTAGTACCAGCGGCTCATGCTACGAACCTCTAGACAATATGCATGGGGTCATGATGACCTCGCACCTGAGTCCTTGTCGTATATCGATGGGCGGAATGGGTGGGGCGCATCCATTGCGGATGGGTTGGGCACATTGGTAAGTGTTCTCTTGTATCCTCTATCTTTTGATCACTGATATCTATTTCATAGTGGCTGATGGGATTCAAGGAATGGTTCAATGAGGCAGTTCAATACGTCGGAACTGTGGATTTTAGCACGTCGAAAACCGACTCGACTGTCAGGTAAGTGTTTCTTTCTTTGTGGTCAAGTGAATAGTCAACGATCGCGCCAGTCTTTTCGAGACAACCATCCGTTACGTCGGGGGATTCTTGAGCGCGTA
>JBBPJZ010000662.1:0-15439 GCA_038089015.1 Chalciporus aff. trinitensis | reverse complement strand
TACCTGTCAGATTCTGTCTAGAAGACCATGAAAACCTCCCCCGAGTCCCGCACCTCAACAGCCTGGGCGCTAGTGACAACAAATTTGCTCTCCTAAGATGAGGGGGGTCAGAGAGGAAGCGCAGATATACTGCGATGGAAATGATACGTACTGTCATTGGTACAAAGACACTCGATCGTTATGATTTCAGCCCAATGTCGAGGGAGATTTAAGTATTGCGGAGTGCTGGTATGTGAGGATTCCGATCCTATGACAGAGTACCTTTTTTGGCATTTATGCTGTCAGTTTCAGCCACCGGCCTGGAAGTGGTGCATTTGCGCTGTCACACGGCTTCTACGCCAGCGGTACAAATGGAAAATCGTGCCTTGTGATCGGCTTCCATGTACGATGTCGCTTGCTTCCATTTGAGCGGCCATAGCCATATGACCATCCTCTTACAGTAGTCGCCACGGCTTATCGATGAGCAATGAATTCGTGCCTCAAGGCCTCAAGGCCGGCCACTGGCAAGCCCTATGTGATAGGAGTCTTCCATTTAGTACGTCTCCTGGCTGGTGACCTTGGCTGATGAGCAAGGGACATGCGAAATTGTTTCCCATGGCGTCAGCCACCAACTTCTATGTGCGAGCTGTCACTGCCTTCCATTCAGTACGTCAATGAACAAAGGAAATGGGAAATCGTGCCTCGCCGTGCACCGCCGGGCGTTCAACCATCATGATAAGAAAGCACCACCATGAAAACAGTATAAAGGACTTACTTACACCTGAGATCCCCAGAGTCAACGCGGCCCTTTGTCATGGATATCAAACCGTGGCCCACTATGCCTTCCACGGCATCTTTTGCCGCCCGGACCAAGAAATTGTTCGGCGAGCAGCGCGAGGTAGACGTAGTGTACAAGTTAAAGAGAAACGAAGTAAGTACTCGAAATTCAACCCATCGCCGCCTACTAATTTTTTGCGCCAGATCATGGGGCTCTTTAACACCATGGCCAATAATATGGCTACTTTCAAGGTCGAACTTTCCGCCCGCCCGAGCTTTTCCAAGGCCCTCGACGCAATTGACAAACTTGTGTGAGTTCCACTCGCCCACTCATTGGTAGTGTTGCAACGGACAACCATTCTTCCCCCCGTGTCTAGGTCCAGAGGGCAACCGTTCCTCGACCAACCGCTCGAGCTCGTGTTTCTTGAAGGAAAAGTCAAGGTCGAAACGATCTGGGATCTCGTTGGGTGGATCGTTACCGTGACCAGTGTCGCTCCACCCGGTGCAAACAAGGACAACTATTTCATCCCCCTCCTCTGCGCCTACAACATGATCTGCCGCCGTCTCACCGAGGTCCTGAACCCTGCGCCAGCCCCTGAGCAGGATCCAGAGTATTACCCTCATGATTCCACGATGTCCCAGATCACATGGTTCCAATGCCCTAATAATGGCCCGATATATGCTTCCACTTCTCAGACGATGGACTGTAGGTTGAGGGACACACCTGAACCACAGCGGCAGAGGAAGGAGGCAGCCCGGGCGCGAAAAGAAGACCAGCTCATCACGTATAACATCCTTCCGGCTAACAAGCGAGGCACTACTAGGGTCAAGGGTATCACCAACCCACAGAGGTATGGGCATTGTGCGGAGACTCTCCCCCTTATGTACATAAAGCAGTAAGTTCTATAACTGCGATATTCCTCCGAAGCGTTCTGGTCTCACACACGAGATCTCTAGGGCGAAAGGTGGCATTAATAAAGAGACCGCCCATGGATATGCTCTTCGTGCTCCTCTGACCCTGCCAAACAGACCTACCGAGTATCCGGGTTACGTCGCGCCCCTCTTCAACAACGAGGTCTTTGCAGATCCGTGCGCTAATTGCTGGTACCTGATCGAGGAGTGTATGGGTTTACCTGTGAAGAACTTCGAGATCTAACATGTAAATGATGGAAGGCGGGTGCACTGGAGCTGCAGGAAGGGTCTTATTTGTTAGACACCATTCTACGATTGGCTCATCTGATGTCTGTCTATGGGAATGAGCCGTTGCCGGTCGGGTTTCACTTTGCCGACTCTTTAGATGCCTTCTGATGTTACTATGTTAGCAAGTATATAAATCATCAATCGCATCATATAGCTCTCTAACGACTTATGACTCTGTGAGTGTCTGTACAAAGTGAGTATATTGTGAGAAAGTATGCTAAGTACGAGCAAATCCGAAAAGGAGCGAAAGTGGCCGATAGTGGTTGACAGGGACCTGACATTTTCCTGATGAGTAGTAAGACCCCAGCGTTGCAACAGCGATGGACACATCGTTGGGTTAATCAGAAGAGATCACTATCCTACAACTTGTACTCCAGTTTCATCAAGATCTCGTCCTTCTTTCCAATGATCTCATTGATGTCCCCGTAACCAGTAAGCCCCATTGTGACATGCAGATCAGAGATGGTTTGCATCAATATTTGTTCTACACCTTCTTGTCCGGCGATAGCAAGACCGTACATAAACGGGCGTGCGACTGTGTGAGAGTAAGATGCGGTGTAAGCGTTGTACGGTATGGCTCAGGGAATAGTAAGACTGACTGAGAACACCTTGGGCACCAATAGCCATCGCCTTGATGATATCGCATCCCGTACGGATACCGGAATCGAAAAGAACGGTGAACTTTCCAGAGCGTTGTGCCGCACGGACTTTGCGAGAGCTCATGATCTTCTCGAGCGCGTCAAGGGAGCCTATGCCGCCGTCAACCTGGCGACCACCTAGAAACTCCTTCAGTAACGCTTCCAATCCTGTATTATACGCAGACGCACCATGGTTTGACACGATTATTCCATTGATTCCATGTGCAATCGCCCTCTCCGCATCCTGCATAGCTAGTCAGCGCAAGAACGACACGGCGCATCACACCTTCGTCATGCTTACCGAAGCACGTTGAATACCCTTGAGGACAATAGGACCGTCCCAATGATCCCTGATGAATTTCAAATCTTTCCAAGTCCTAAACACACCCGAGTTAGTCTCGCCGAGCCATTCTTTCCCCAACAGCATGTTCTGCATCGCCTGCTCGTCGCCATTTTCAAGAGCTGCTTGTTTTATCTTTTCAGGCTCGAAAGGGAATTTGGTGTTCTCGCCCTGACGTGGCTCGAGATCGAATCGCTTCATGAAGACAGGATCAGAGGTGCCGACTTGGATGCCAACACCGTATGCAAAAGGCAAGTAGGCGGTCTCGATGTCGTGAGGGCGCCAGCCAAGAATCATAGTGTCCAGCGTGATGACGAGGGCTGTGAACCCATTTTCTTTTGCCCGTTTCAGTAGTGAGAGCGTGACTTCTGAAGTGCGGGGCCTAGCGAATACGAAAAGCATTCAGTCATTCATTCATGAAGGAGGTCAATCAAGACAAGGCTTACCAGTAAAGTTGATACCACCGGTGTCCGTTCGGACCGTTGGCTTTCGCGACTTCTTCAATGGACCGTGAGGAGGCAGTACTCATGATGTAAGGGACACCGACGTTCCCCGCAGCTCGAGCAGTCGCAAGTTCCCCGTCGGCATGTAAAATGCCTTGTACACCAACCGGCGCGACAAATAAGGGAGACGGGTATTTGACTCCAAATATGGTCGTCTAAGAGGTCGGAACCACAGGTCAGAACGACGGTGAAACGGCATTTTACGCCCGTGGGATAAGGACCTACTTCCACCGAGCGGTTCGTCGCACCAACGAGCATGCGAGGGACGATCTTCCAATTGTCTATCGCCTTCTTATTGGCCAAATCTGTGGAACATGTTCCAGCACTCCCAAAGGTATACATGTACGCAGCTGCGATGTCGGACACACGGCACATAGGTGTCAAATACCGTCGATCAGTAAGCATCATCGACAGAAATGATCTCGTCCGAGACTCACGCAAATGGTCCTTCATAGCCTCCCTTGCCTGTTCTTCAATCTCTTTCATGTTCACAGTGCCCAAGACCGGCGGGTGACCTTGTATATAGATATCCATCAAAAACTGTGTCCATTTGTTTGGAAGAGGAGGTTGAGCAGTCATGTTTGGTGCCCTTGAGTTTGGTTTGAGATCTTCTGGGCTCGTTTTCTATCTCGGAGGGTGGTGAAGATGTTCGACTGTGTGAGTCGACTCGAGGGAATCACGGAGCAACAAACCGGCGTGTGAGTGTATATTTTTAAGGCCTGAGAACACTCCATGATGATGCGGGGTAAAGATATGTCCGTCAGCTGTCCGCGATGACTTGAAGTTGTGAAGCTACACTAATGCCGCGGAGTAGGAAATGCGGCTAGATAGACCAGATTGGTAGTGTGCTAACTGCAAGAGATCCCAGCAAGCAGTAGCACTAACCTTTTACAAGGGCATTTCTCACAATTCACTTCAGTGAACCTCCTTGCTGTAATTGGTCTTCAAAATAGTACATCATTAACAAGTATTTTCGTATGCCAAATGGCGTCGTGAATCATCGAAAAGTGGATAACCCACCTCTGCTGCTGGTTTGGCTATATATATATGGGAGAACCTGGAATCACTTGTTCGCAAACGGGGCCTAGGGTGGGTTAGACAATGAAATCGTTCACTAAACAAAAATACATACCTATGTCCTAATAGCATGAGAATCGTTCACTGGCTAATATCAAGGCACCAAAATAACACGTTCCACGTATCCCAGTCCAATGCTGGCTAGACTGCCCTCGAAACTTCCAGTCGTCGGCCGTCGTCATTACATCAAACCGACTTGGATATGCAAGAGAAGGTATAGACAAATGTCGAACAAGTCCACCGAATGAAAACACAGACAGAAAAACCAAACCTGAACCAAACCATCTACGACCGCCCAAGAGCGTCCGGGGAATTCAGTACCACCACACCCTCCGAACCAACACCCTGGTGTTCTGAGACATCGTCCGAACCTTCAACGTCCGTATCAGTCCATCCGTCGGCATCCGTGCTCTCCTCAGTCTGACTACGCGGCGTACCGAGAGGGGCGAGTGGACGACGGAGCGTCCACGTCGTAGGCGAGTTCGAGGTATTCGATAGGGCGGTTAAGGATTTGGATAGGGTACCGAAAATGTCCTCCGATAACACGTCGTTTTCTCTGTCCCTATACCGCTCCGAACGCTTCGTGCCCGCGCTACCTCGTCGTTCACGATATACTTTGATCTCGTGCAAATGGGCAGTCCGTGCCCAGCGTTTCGCGGAACGTGCGTTATGATGTCCAGAAGTGGAGGATGAATGGGATCTTACAAGGGGCTCCGCTCGGGGAAGGGTGTGTGGGTCGATCAAGAGAGACGGACGAGGTTTCGTAGGTGTCCGGAAGGATGAAGGAACAGTTGGACGCTTGTGTAGATGCGAGTGTGGGTGCGAGTGTGAGTGAGATGATGGGGGTATTGCAGGTTTGACAAGCTTTGACGGTGACGGAAGACTGAAGGTTGTTATACTTGGTTCTGTTTTAGTTCTTGGAAGAGGGTCTCGGAGCGGAAAAGCAAACGGGACATCAATGCCTGGTCGACTTTTCAGCTTACGCTTTTGAAATCGAAAAAATATAGTTTACCAGTAGCTTTCTCAGCTTTGGCCACTCCATTCTCCTCAGTTGCGCTACGGCTTCGGCGCCTGAGTGGATTCCATCCATCCGCACTACTTCCAAAACTCAGGTTGCGAACACCCCACTCACGCATGGAACGACCCAACGTTGCTGGAGGATGGTACACAGACGGGGCTCCACGGGTAATGCCCATGAAAACGAGCACTGCTAGAAGCAGACACAACTGTGCAATGCCGAGGCGTTTCTCGAGAATGACCTGGGATGGATGAGTACTTCATATGCTGAGATAAACGGCTGCTCACCTCATCAGAGAGGTAATTAACACGCGAGAGAAGCTCCCCGTGTTCAAGTTCTAACCGCAGCCTTTGTCGTTCCCATTCATGGACAGTACGCTGGTACATTTGAGCTTGCATGCGAGTCTGAATTAAAATGCGGCGAATGAATGTTGGATTTCACATAACGTCGAAAGTATAGAAACTTACAATGCTTTCGAGTCTTCCAACTTCCTCGCTCAGCTTTCTGAGCACATCTCGTACTCCAGACGTTTGTTCCTCCACATAGCGGGCGTATAGGGTATGGTTTGCCTCGAGAAGAGTTAAACGGTTCATGATTGTCCTATAGATAGACTCGCCGCCACCCTGGATAGGTGGCAGTACGTGGGTAGACGGTTGTTGTACATGAGGTGGCGTCAGAGGAGTGGTTGCAGGTAGGGAGGACGTTATAATCGCATGCGCCTCAGTTTCAGAGGACTGTGAGTAAGCCTCGATGGGGGATGACACGGACGAAGCAGACAAAGGGAAAGAGGACGACCCAAGCGCCGAGATTGCGTCAGTGACCGAGGTTACTCCTGAGGAAACCGTCGGTATTGAAAGTTGTTTCGTGTCAGTAACTCCGGATAAGTGTGAAGAATCCTTAGGCGCTGACGACAGTTTTCGGGACTGAGATGTGGATGTGGGGGCAGACTCTATCGTTTCTGTAGACTGTAGTGAGGAATTGGGGTGGGTCCGACTAGACTCCAATTCGGCGGATGAAACATTCGCGTCGCTGTTGGTAAGTACCTTGGGGCCGACCCCATCGATCGCACTCGGTCGCTCGGCGTTCAGCCTCGCGTGACTCTCGGCTTCCCAAACATCCCACTTCCATTCCTCCAGATGCGTGAGTCCATATACCCGAAGTAGGGACACAGGGCAATAATACTCGTGCCCATAGTGCGAATGAAAGTCGATTCGAATATATCTGTAGAAATCGCGCAATGATGTGGGAGGGTGAAATGACTTTGCGTATGGTCAGGACACATGTCACAAAAGAGAGCGAGCCCACGCGCCTGTACGCCTCGAATGTTCTTAGCACGGTATGTCCCCGCAGGAATCCATCCCTCGTTCGTGCCTGTGTATGTCTTCGCCACGCTCACTGAGAAATCTTTAAACACCCCGCTGAAGAACTCGAAGTTTGCCAGTTGGACTGTATCGATTCTGATATCGTCACAGAGCTCCACCACCACGAATTGCCCCTCGGTACCGCATGGCGAGAGCATGTACTTGTCCTTTTTGGACGAAAGAATAGACGAAGCTTGCTTGGCAGACTTGTGAGATAAATGCACTCGAGCGGAGCAATCCATATTGGCGTAGTTGAATCTATCAGTTATTGGTACCCGGAAGTGAGGCGGTAGGGTGTCCTCGGAGTACAGGGTGGGGGCTTGCGTATCCACGGGATAAGTGTCGAAGTGCTGGACGGTGCTCTTGCTGGTAGCATCGCTATCGGTGACCTCTGCATTGGCTTTCATGAGTGGGCCTTGTGACTCTGTCTGCGCCTTTTTCGACTTCCACTCTTCAAATGTCAAAAGAGCGTCTGCCGGTCCATCTAGGGTGCTGACCGTCGGCAATGGTTTCAAGCAGCATACTGGAGGCTCTGGTTGTTGGGCTCGATGTATGACCACGAGTGCACGGAATGGGTCATTGACTGATCTTTGAGGTGAAGAAGTTGCAGTGGAGAGGGCTGGTGAAGAGGCTATGAGCAACGTCAATGCCAGCAGCGCTTTGGGCAGAGACAAAAAAGACATAAGCAACTCTCCGAACTCTGAAATTCTACGAGAAGAAGAATAGTGTCATGGGTGCGCAGAGGATGGACACGTCGATGAATGAAAATGGTGGAGAAAGCCCGTACTTGGAATTTGCTAATCACATAGTTTCCCAGGACACTCCGGGCCATAACAGTATAACGTTGCAGCGTGAAGTTATCCACCATACACTGACTCTACGGAGAGCCATCTAATGGAGTGTCCTGGTGTTGTATAAGTGCCCAGGGGATTAAAACAATGTATGAATCTTCATTAGGGGGAAGATATTCCCCCTTGAAAGTATTCAACCAAGGGCAACTTGAACTCCTTAGCCACCTCCGACCATGATAATCGGTAGTTATACAGTTGTAATCGGTGAGCTTGGTCTATCCCGCGGGTTGATCGTCTGCATAGGAATCTAAGAGATGGGTGGGCATGGAACACTCATGCTGGAAAGTCGTAGGTGGTGCGGCCATTGAAGGAGACGACGTCCATCGACATCATCCATTCAATGTATTTTTTGGCATCCAACCCGCCAACTGGGATGTGCCAGTGTATATCGCGCAGCGACGTTGATTGATGAAAGGACATTGTACCCATCAATTGGAGACAGCATCCTCGACAGGGAAGGCACTCTTGCACGATGATTGGCAAACAGATCATTCATATTCATTTCAAATTGGCCAGCTACATCGCAGAACACTCTGAGAGTTAATCACACGTATCATACACACACAAGAGGATCATCAACCATAGACCCATTAGTTGATCGTTCCAATCTCGAGCACCCAGTACTGCTGCTGAGCGGTGGCGCCCGAGTACGCAGTGTTAAGTGTGATCTGCGGGGAAGGAAAGACGAGAGATGAGGATCACACGCTACTCGTGGATGATACCAAACGATACTCACATTGGCACCGTCCTGGCCGCTCGTGAGAGTCCAGTAGTATGTCTGGTTGTTGTAGGTGCTTGTGATCCTATCAAAAGAGGGGGAAGATGAGCTTCCGACATTCGATCGAGACGAGATAGCTGTTCATACGTGAATGCGTTGGGGGATAGGTTTGCCACGCTGGTAAGAGTCCACGTGAAGTTGGCTTGCGAGGTTGCGTCGGTCAGCATGATGTTCGAATTCATCTGGGAGGCCAAATCGGGTTAGGCAGAGCATTGGGTGAGGGAAATTATTGAACTAACGTAGTCAATAGCACTGGGGACCGCAGTATAGCCTGACAGCTTGACCGTGTAATCCGAGCCGGATTTTGTCAGAATGAAGTTCTACATTGTGGTTATGAGGATTGGCGACAAAGTGGAGGAATAAGACTACTGACTTGGTTCGCAACGGATGAGCCATTGGCCGGTAAATACGCGCGACCACCAATAGACTGAGCATTGCTGAGGCTGGCGACGCCCGCATAGCTGGTCTTTTGGCCGACGTTCCTAAGGTAGGCAAGAGTAGTCATGTCGAGATGTTAGAATGCGAGTGTGGTGGGGGACTCGATGCTGAAGGAAGAGGAGACACCCTAGTAGGTTTTATACACTTCTGGGGTCACTCATTCTGCCTAGCAATTCCACGGATGCTCGTGCGTGACAGTGCGTTATCTCAACTTGAGGCAGGTGATCATGATGGAAAAAAGGCCGCAGTCAGCAGACGATTGGAATCCATTACCCAGATGATCGGGGACGCCGTGCCTGTCGGACAGAGTCGGTCCTATTGCGGCCACGGGTTGATGAGTCGGTGACAGACAGCATGCTTGGAAGTATTCCAGATGTAGCATCTGATAGTGCCACTGCCCGCCGGTGATGATCTCGCAACTTCCCGGTTTTCATGGGGGTGGAAGGTCGGCCGTGTGGGTATGAGGAAACAACATATGTTGTTGTCGGACTTGGACTTCCGGGGTATGTGGGGGAACTATAGAACCAGAACGGTGTTCCAGCAATTAGGATGTACTGTTCTTGTCCACTCCTTCGACACAGCGACTAGTGGCTTGTCTTTCCAACTTGAAGATGCCACTGTCCGAGTCGGCGAGGGACGATCGACGAAATTATGTAAATCGCTGCCAGTGGCGCAGGGGATACGGGTAGCCCATAAACGGATAAAAGGACCGGATGGGCATGCTTGGAAGCACCAGGGGTCTAGGCTCTGGGAATGCCCCAGGTCATAATCTCGACTTTCCGATTCAATGATTATCGTTCAATAGTCAACTGCGCCGTTTATGCGTGAGCGGGCACAGTGTTCAAGTTCACAGATCAGCCCTTCATAGGGAGAACAATAGAACATTCTGATTGGGGTGCTCTGTTTGCCACAACCCCGATTCGCACGGTGTGAAAGGAAGATGCACGATGACAGCGGAAGAGTCCTTGGAAGCCTCACAGGACCCAAGCTCCAGATGTCCGAGTCGAGCGTGTTCTAGATCTCTATAGTCGTTGTTTCGTATCGGCCCGAATCTGAGCGACCTACGGTCGACAGTGACATCAAATTCCCTCATCCATGGTCGACAGTGACATCAAATTCCCTCATCCATGGTCGACCGAGTACAAAATAATGCAGTGAGTGCCTGAACATAAGGCAGAGAATACGCCGTGTATGGATACACGGTCCTTGAATGTGTCGAGCAACGTCGGGCGTAAAGAAGTGCCTGTGGTCCTATGACACTCACCAGTCGAGCAGCTGCTCTCATTCAACGGACGTTTGGTACACAACTTATTGTTCGCAAACATGTTCAATTGGCCAAATGACTCGCGTGACAAAAGCATACATGAGAGTTGAATCTCAGAGCACCGGAAGCGATAACTACCCTACTTCGTGTTGGAGTGACACGGGATTAACTAGGCGAACTTCGAAACCTCGAAGATCCAGTACTGAACCTGACCACCGTCACCTGCGATCTGAGGGGAAAGCTTGACCTACGCACGTTGTGATATGTCAAAGTTGAAGTGCGCTGAAGACAGCTGCTCACGTTAGTTCCATCTTGGGGATCACTTAGGGTCCATAAGTAATTGATTTGATCTTGCGCCTTGGAGATCCTGTGACAGTGTGAGGATATGGGACTGGACTACATCGAGCGGGAAGCTTATACCGGTAGGCATTTTTGATGCCTGACACAGCTTCTATGTTCCACTGGTAGTCTTTTAGCTTGGACTGGTCAGTCAGCACGACATTTCCATTAGGCTCGTTAATCCTCTGGAGTTAGCCGTGAATATTTCCAATCGGCGAACGACATACAAGTTTCTCCGGTGAGTTGGGCACAAATGTGTAAGAGCCCATCGTGACAATGACTCCATCTGAGCCAGATGATTCGATCTACGATAAGACTGGCTCAGAGGGAGGATGGTGGAGTAAGAAACGGAGGCTCACTTGGACATCAAATGTAACACTGGTGGCCTTGGTAGTATAGCCATTTACGTTGGCAGTTGAGCGCGGGGGGATGGTGACCCCCGCATAGTTGGTTTGTTTATAGTTTCTGATGTTGTAGACTTGAGACATTGGGCTAGATGGGCGACGAGTTATCGAAGGGGTAAATGCGGGGGAGGAAACCAGTGGACTCCTTCGTGTTCTTAAGGGCAGCGGATCCTGAGAAAAGACTGAAGTCCGACCTGCTGAGCATCGTTACACCCAGCACGTAACTTGCAACTCGGGTGAATTTCAAGGAGAAACGAATATTAGGACTTGACTGCATATGGACTATACCTATTTCTTTTTCCAGTAGGACCAGCTTGCGTTTCTGGTTCGACTTGGACCAATCGGATAGCTCGCGAGCTACTACACGCGTCAATATTGCAAACGGACTGTTTTTCAAGTGCGGCTGTCTCGATTGTACCTATCTTAGAGCATGCATGTATGTCCGGAAGAGGAGTTGCAATATTCTACCAGTCCAGGCACTGATAAATTGGAATATGCCCAAAATGACGCTGCGTTCGCACACCACCGGGGATCTCCCTGAAGACTTGGAGAAGCAAATGGGGATTGCTGATTAGATACACCGGAATCACCGGAGATGCATCTTGTAGGTCATCAGGTTGCTCATTTTGACAAACCGTCGAGTTAGGCAAATAACAATATCATGCCATTCGTCATTTCCGGTTCGCGCAATCCAGGGTTCACATTGCGCCAGCGGAAGGACCACTAACATAGACAAGTGTCCCTTGAAACAAAATCGGCACCATATCACGGGGGGACAACACCTAGATCGATCTGGGTGCTTCTACGCCGGGCGTCAAGGCGGTGGTCTCTCTCTCAGGCTGCTTCCCGGGCAGTAGTTTCAAATTCGTTGATCGTCGCTCATGAAAAGAGGGACTGTCCCTCCGCAAAACCACCCCAAAGCCAGACAAATGGGCGATCACGTTTACAGCATCTCTATCCAAGAAGCTCAATTGACCATTAAATTGGGACGCCAAGACCATGACCGGGTGATGACACAGCCGGAGCCCAGATCCCTGGTGCTTCCAAGCATGCTGTATGGAACCCCACATTAACATGATGCGGCTATCCATCTCCCCTTGCATCACTGGTAACAGTTTCAAATTCGTCATTCGGCGCTCACTACAAGAGGGAGTGTGAAGGCCAGCCTGAGCGTTCCTGCTACACAACACGATAGCTTCGGAGGTACTAAATTATCAATTGCTTCGCCAAAGTCGCGGAGCAAAACGACACGCTTTACCTCCTCGATTACATAGGCCGCGGGCTCCATCTTCATCCGCCTGACTCGGGAATAACGTGGCAGCGCAAGAGTTGATGCTATTCTCTCTTGCTCAAATGGGCCAACGCCCAGAATCATGAAATCGGGAAATCGACGATAATCATGGGGGGTGACAGGTGACACACCCGGAGCCTAGATCTGTGGTACTTCCAAGCATGCTACCCCTGGCCGCAACATGACCGACACTCCCAACTACCGTTCGCATGGGTAATGAATTCCAATCGCCCACTGGTTGCCGTTTTTTTTTATCATGATCACCTGCTTCAAGTTGAGATAACGCACCGTCACGCGCGAGCCTCCGTAGAATTGCTAGGCAGCACGAGTGAGATTATAAAACCCAGGGTGTCCCCTCTTCCTTCAGCATCGAGTCCCCCACTTCACTCGCATTCTAACATCTCAACATGACTACTCCTACTCGGGCCTACCTTAGGAACGTCGGCCAGAAGACCAGCTATGCGGGCGTTGCCAGCCTCAGCAATGCTCAGTCTATTGGTGGTCGCGCGTATTTGGCGTCCAACGGCCCATCCGTTGCGAACCAAGTCAGTAGTCTTATTCCTCCACTTTGACGCCAATCTTCATAACTCCAATATAGAACTTCATTCTGACAAAATCCGGCTCGGATTACAATCTCAAGCTGACAAACTATACTGCCGTCCCCAGTGCTGTTGACTACGTCAGTTCACTAATTTCCCTCACCCAATATTCTTCCTTTTAGTTTCCATCGCGATGCCTAACCCGATTTGGCCTCCCAGATGAATTCAAACATCATGCTGACCGACGCCTCTGCGCAAGCCAACTTCACGTGGACTCTTACCAGCGTGGCAAACATGTCCCCCAACGCATTCACGTATGAATACTTACCTCGTCTTGATCGAATGTTGGAAGCTCAAGTTCCCCCCCTTTTTGGCAGGATCACGGCCACCTACAATAACCAGACATACTACTGGACTCTCACGAGCGGCCAGGACGGTGCCAATGTGAGTATCGTTTGGTATTATCCACGTAGCGTGTGATCCTCAATCTCACGTCTTTCCTTCCCCATAGATCACACTTAACACTGCGTACTCGGGCACCACTGCCCAGCAGCAGTACTGGGTGCTCGAGATTGGCCAGATGTAATGGGTCTATGGTTTGATGATCCGCTTGTGTGTGTATGATATATGAGATTCAACTCTCAGAGTGTTCTGCGATGTATACTGTCAATGGCCAAATGACTTGAATTGTTTTTGAAATCGTGTTTGAGAGAGTCAGGCAGAACAAGAACGCCGGTGTGCGACGAGTGGTTTCATGCTAGTTCACCGCCCGGGGACGATGAGCGGGGTCCTGTGGCGATGAACGCTAATAAAGCTTGTACGATCTCTAGTTTGCGGTTCCTGCCGCGGGAACCGACGTCGGTGCCGCAATGCTCCCGTACCGATCTATCTCCCACGAACGACTTGGTCGATCTCCAACATCCATCGGCCTGTGAGACAACAATATAAGCAACTCCTTGCACGCATTAGTGCATCGGCCTCCACCAATCCGCTTATATGTGCGCAGCGACCACAACCTTTCACCTTAGAAACATCAAACAGAACAACTATGCCGGTGTCCCGCAGTCGTATGTAGCCAATGGCGCCTATATTCAAGGCCTGTGTTATAGGGTCAATGATCCACCGGAAGTATGTCATAGATTTCCATGCTTGATCACCCTGGTACATTCGTGTTTCAGACGTTTGTCCTGACGCAACGGGGACCTGATGACTACACAATCTCCATGGGAAGCTATACCGTTGTACCAGAGGCCTATCCAATCTCCCATGGTAGTTGTATTGCGCAAGATGACTATCCAGTTAGGGTAATGTACCCCCATGCGTCTTATTTTTCGAGGCTAAATACCAGCGATTGTTTAGGAGCATTCGAATATTGTGCTAAATGACGGTGATCCCCTTCGACAATTCACTTGGAGAGTTCGACCCAAGGCGAAAGACAAATATCCCAATGCATATGGGTACCGATACGTTCACCTTTCTTCACACATACTTATTGGTCACTAGGATCTCCGTCATCCTCGGCGATCACGAAGTATATTGGACACTCCAATATGATCGTGCAGGTTGTAACGTGCGTAGTGCCAGCACCGCTCTCAAAAAAGGATGGGTAAAAGCTGATCATCTTTTTCTGCAGATCACACTGAGGAACGTCCTCGTGGATGAGTTGCTTGAGTCGCAGTATTGGATACTTGAGGTCGCTCAGTTTGCGTGCCAACCTAATCAGGAGGCACACAAAGAATGACAGGCAAACCTCACAATAAAGCTAGTATATCTTGCGGATGAGTCTGGAGCGTGTTATTGATCCGTGCTGGCCTCCAGGTCACGCAATGCCCTTCGCCAATGTCGCCACGCTGATCTGGGTAAATGACGTTGGAGGAGGAGAACTCAAGTATCCAAGGTGGTTCAACCAGAATTATTTGACCTAGGCGTTCGAGTTCGGATCTGAGGCGCGACCGCACTAAACGGTGATAAGTGGCGTCCATGGCCAATGTAGCCGCAGGAGCCATTGCGCCTGTCTAACAGGGGGCAGTATAATGGCGAGCACAGGTGTCGTGCCACTACCCTCAAACAGAAACAAGGCTCAAAAGCCGTATGCATCGCGGGCAGATCGGGGCACTGTAACTGAATAGCAACCTATAAGTATGGTTAATATCTGAGGCACTGTGCGGGGAAGTCGGGGTTTAAGCGTTAAGTTTCAAATTTAGTGCAGAATTGGCGTGTTACTTTAGCTTTTTTTGATTCAACCTGAACTATGACAGATGTCGCGGTTTCGACGTTTTCAGGCTTCATCGCACTTTCAAAGCCGGAAAATCTTACGGTTGTTGTGCGTAAATCTGATCAACTCACAGAGTAGTATCACCCTACTTATCCCCCAAACGTAATGCCCAATGACGACTCGACAGAGGTGGGAGTTTCTTCATCTGACAAGGGCCGTCTTAGAGCCCCTGCATATCATTTCATTCTTTATAGCATATTACACCTCAGACACTACCGGAAATTTACCTGTGACATACTCGGAACTTATGCATTGGCAGATTGCACCTGAGTTTACGAATATTTATAGACTACATAGTGGTGAACAAATTCAGAGAAAATCTATCAATCCTTATTGTCTGAATACTCTAGGACATATCAAGAATACT
>JBBPJZ010000661.1:0-15485 GCA_038089015.1 Chalciporus aff. trinitensis | reverse complement strand
CCTGGTTGCGAGGGTTGCTTGCGCGTCACTATTGGATCGGAGGCGGAGAACGAGATGCTGTTGAAGAGATTGGAACGTGTCCTAGTTGCATTTTAGACGATAACTGTACGGGTACTACATCAGTGGATTGCTCCCCCGCCTGCTCCCCTCATACCGTCGGTGCCGAGAACCTTGGCTGCACAGCAATGTGGCTGTGCGTTGTATATGAAAGAACTCGACCCCTTGAGTAGGGGTCGTGGGATCTCCCCTTGCTGGGGGCGGAATTGATGGCGAGTCGCGACCACCGCCCCTCGCAGCAACGGGAGCGGGGCGGACTGCGGCAACGTCAAGGAACATCCGATTCAAGATTGCTGTAAATATTGAAAGGCAGGAACTTGGATGCTGGCAAGTCATCACCGTCGATATATTATAATTCGATACCACACGCTACCACTGCGAACGAATTCTCTACCCGATATTCGAAAACTCGCCGAGTTGGGCCGATCATCCTCATTCTCGCACCATGGCTAAACCGAAGACGCCCTCACCCCAAGAAATCTACAAGGCCAGAAAAGTGCGCGAAGAGAAGGAGAAAAACGCACTTCTCCCACCAGGACTCGTTAATCATGGAAATACTTGTTTCATGAACTCTGTCCTCCAGTCGGTAAGCGACAATTTTTACCTTCTCTCACGTCGCAGTGACTCACCGTCATGCCGTCAGCTAATTGCAACGGAATACCTGGAACGTCTTGTTCTGTTTGAACCCATCCCACCCGCAATCCAAGTAGCCACCCCAAGTCACATCGCGTCTCGTCGTTCACCTGCACTGACTAATGGACATGGTCTCGGGGGCGAATATGATCAGCCTTGGACCGATGGGATTCCGATTGGTGACCACTTCATCGGTGTAATGCGGAAGGCATGGGAAATCCGGGGTAACCGTCAGCGAGAAAGCATGACCCCAAGGTGTGTCTGTTTGCGCTAGGACAGTCTGCGGTGCCCTAATTTGCTACGTTTGGTAATAGAGACCTATTGGCAGTGGTGGGCAAGAAATATGACCAATACTTGGACTTCTGTCAGCAAGATGCCCATGAATTCCTGTGTCACCTGCTAGACGCCATACGCATGGAGGAAGTGGATGTGAGCCGTTCGTTTGATCGTGTGTCTCTACTGTCGCTTAGTCGTTTACTCTACTTGCCTTTCGTAGGTCATCAAGAAACGGCATCCACCACCTGAGAAAGAAAGCAAACGATCTCGGCTATCATCACATACACCATCCTCTACCAATCCTCCCAGTGAACATGAGGATCCACCGGTATCCCATCCGCATGAGAACAGTCCGTCGGATCCGTCCCAACCTCCAATAGACGCTGACGAACCACCGTTGTCATTTGTCGACATGCTCTTTGGCGGAAAGCTCGCAAGCATCCTCGTATGTCAGGCATGCAAACACGTCTCTCACACATACGAAGACTTCAGCGATCTCAGTCTAAGCATGAAGCCCGAAGACTATGTCCGCGAACGGAAACGGGACAAACTGAAGCAATTTGCGAAGAAGCTTGGCACAGCGCTAACCGTTGGAGTAGCCCCAGCCCCGCGCTCGTCTTCTGTTCCTGCGACACCAGTCCGAGATACCACTCTCGACGGTCCCGAGAATACCGATCCCCCACGGAGACGGAGCGTAGACCTTGCAGATGTGGAAGTCGTAGCCAAGCCTGCCGTCGATGAAAAGCCGGACGATCCTGTTGTCGTTGAAGTGGGCTCCGCTGTACAAACACCCTCGTCTCCTGTATCAGATTCACCACCAATACCAGCTACTCCGCCTTCTGTCGATACCCCTCAAGCAGTTACTGTCCTTGATCCCCAGGAGCCTCAGCAACCGTCAGGGGATCATGTTACCATCGTTGAGCCCGAAAAGGTCAACGGAAAAGAGAAGAAGGACAAGGACGAAAGTTGGGCTAAGCTCGGCAGGCGTATCAGTGTCACGGTCGGTCTCACCAGACGACCCAAGCAGGATAAGAAAGAGAAAAGGGGGACTTCACTCCTATCAGCTTCGAAGCTATCGGAGGAGGGGGATGGCTCTTTCCACTTCGTCTCGACTCCCGTAACCCCGGTTAACGGAGCTGCTGAGCATGATCCAGCCTCTGAGAAAGAAGCATCCTCACTTCATGCCTCAGACGATCACCTCCATGGTCAGCCCACGAATGTGAAGCGCGCAGTCAAGTCCGCTCAACTTCCGGTTAATTCCTCCTCGATTCCATCTACACCCCGTTTTCCTTTGATGATATCTCGTCCCTCGAGCCCCGCCCCGCACTCCAAGCGTTCAAAACCACCACGAGTACCAAAGCCTAGCGCCCAGGAGGCCGCATACCTTCGGGACATCCTCGCTGATATTAATCCCCCGAACACCCCTAAACCCTTCTCGATCTTCAAACAGCCCAAGGAGCCGTCGTCTGCTTCATTTGGCACGCACAACATCTTTTTGAAGGTTAATCAGATCACCAGAATCGAAGAGTGCCTGCGGCTTTTTACATCTGTAGAGGTCCTCGACGGCGACAATACCGTCCGGTGTCATCGATGCTGGAAGATAGCGAATGGATATTATAAGCCTAGACCGAGGGAATCAGCCCGAGAGCCAGATTCATGTTCTGACAGCGAGGACGATAAGGCGGTTGACGCTCTCGTGAAGGGCCACTCTCCAGCACGGGACTCAGCTCCCGCGAACGCTCATCCTACTTCCCCCCATTCTCATTTGTCATCTCCCGCACATTCAACCACTTCCCTCCACGATACCCTGATGTCTCATGATACCCAGTCAACACTAACGCACACCTCGCTACGCGCACCGCCAAAGCCAGTTCCCCCTTCTCTCCAACTCAATGACACATATGCCATTGAGCTTACATCCCCGAGTGACGAGGCGCATCCACCGCCTGGATTGACTGTTCCGTCCATCTCAACGACTGCTCCCGAGACTCCAATGTCGATCAAGACGGCTAGACCTGCGCCAAGCCGAGGAAATACCTTCTCTTCCACCTTCACACATTCCTCGGGTACCACCGATTCCCCGAGATTTTCGCTGAGCGCTCTGCCAGAACTACATCCGCGGCAGCGGTTTAGAAGCGGGGACAGCAACACCGAAAGCGAAATTTCGGAAGCGGAAAGCGAGACTTTACTGTCTGTCTACTCCGACGTCTCATCGATGGCTTCACTCAACCCCTCGCCGAATGCCTCGCAAGAACGTCTACAGCGTCCATCCACTGGAGACACGTCTTCGAAGGAGAAAAGACACCCATCTGGTGTACCGCGCTCGAAACAATATATACTGCGACCAGCTTATAAGCGTTACCTCATCGCGACACCCCCACCCATACTCGTCGTCCATCTCAAACGTTTCCAGCAGATATCTAAGGGACCGATCCTCTCGTTCTCTACGGGATTTAAGAAGATGGACGACTATATCGCATTCCCTGAACATCTAGATTTGGCACCATACCTCGCACCACGACGGGAGGATTATTTTGATTCAAAAGTGGCGGTGACAAGGGGTCGTGCTAGAAGATCAGCCCCTTGCATGTATAGATTATACGCGGTTGTCGTTCACAGTGGTAATCTGGTGAGCTTTCCTCTTTACCCTGACTGATTCGTCCCCGAGACACTTACGACTTCACCCCGCTTAGTTGGGTGGACACTATGTCGCCTATACCGCTCTCCCATCATCCACATCTGAATCTACGGCACAGCCTGACAACGAAAAACACCCACCCAACCATGGGGCAACAGCCCCTCGAGATTGGGCATTTATCAGCGATACCATTGTCCGACTGACGACGTTAGAAGAGGTGTTGAAGAGCAAGGCGTACATTTGTATGTATGAACGGATCTAATAATTTATGAGGCTCGTTGCAATATTTGTAATATCGACTACCCAACGGACGCTCAGTTTCTCTTCCTCCTTCTATCTTGTTTATCAAGTTGTTTATTGAACGAATGGGGATGTGTTTTCGGAAGAGTCCGGTTTGAACTTTGGAGTATCACGATTCTCGAGACTGGAACTCACTCATGATCAAGGTTCGAGATTCGAGTACTTCAGGGACGTACGTAAAGAGGTAAGGTTAACTCTCTCTCGAGAAGCGAGCTCAACGGAGAGAACCGTGCCGAGCGGGGGGCATTGTAGCACCTCTCATTGCACACGAATTGTCTGACTCGTTCAAGTTCCTGCTGCTAGCTACGTGCCTGCTCTCAGCTTGCCACGTCACAAACTCATGGCAGGTACCGTAGACACCGAGTAAAGGGCAAATTATTACACCAACCTTAAGCAACGTCTAGCAACGTGTGTTTCGGATCCGTGGCCGAGTCAAGCATACTGTAAGGATGTCAAAGATCTGACACGATGTTCTATTTCTCTGGCTTGACGACCGCTTGCTACATACATATAATCATCGAGCAACGGGAACAAGGCACACAAGGACAGGCTCCAACGCCAACATCTGACAGGTGGAGTACTTCCGCCCAATTTGCACATGTGGGGAGACATCGCCGGAAGGGATTGGACATGCCGTTCCGACTCGGAGCAGTAGCAGTATCTGAGACTCGGACGTAGAGACTCGCCATCTCTACTATTAAATAGGATCATGCTCTCGAGGGAGGACTTGGAGCGTGGACCTGCTGCAAAGTGTTTTGATTCTTATCTCGGTGCCGATATCTCAGTAACGTATCCAACCACCTATGACGACGTAGAGGTGAGTTGGGCTCGATAATTACGTTGCCAGGGACCAAGAGGGGATGACATCTCATCAGGAACCTCATCACTCGCACTGGCCCTTCAGCTACACGTGTACACCAAGTCTCATTTTCCTCCCATCGTCAATCACAGGGTTGCAAAGGCTTCAAGCTGACGCAGAGCAAAGGAACCATCAAACGTTTGATCCGCTCAAGTTGTCATTCCGTCCTCGTCCCGTTGTCAACGCCAGGCCTCTCAGGGTCCCTTTCGCGAGATTGAGTGAAGGTATGCATCTGGAGTATAACGTTGAGATTGCACACAAGGGGTGTAGATATTCCAGGAGATCAAGTGGTCACCGGTCATGGGTCCATGCTTTTAATAAATCACTTTGTTTTGACGAAATACCACTCCTTCCCACGACCATCGGGGTTCCTGACTTGTTCCTGTAGGTTGTTCAGTGTAAGTAAGGAACATCGACGACGATGGACGTGTATTGCATTGAAGGAAACTCTAAGTGCTGGCAGCCAATGAGCGTGCAAGACATGCTTCAGTGTTATTGGCTGTCGTTCCCGGTATGGAAACAAACGCACGGCTACACGGGGGGCGGTGCCGGGTTGGTCACCAGTCACCAAGGCTTCCATCAATAATTCACTGGCACTTGAGATGCACACGACTGTCTGTCTCTGTCTCATTATCCATCTCAACACACAGACAGAAACAAGGAAAAAGTGACCTGTGATCACTCAATTCCTTTATAAAGTGTCCGTGAAGCCCTGCGTGATCCTGATCTATCTATCTTTATTGCGGTGGCTTGGATCATGTCTGTGACAGTTAGATACATATACCGAAGGTTTGGATTCCTGCGCGCTTTTCCACCTGTCTTCCCACTAGCAAGCGAATCCCTCCTTCCCCCCCGCCGCTATATCCGTTCAGGCGAAGGTGAGCAAATGACGGGATTTTGTAAAAGAAGGCTCAAGTCCGAGGTCTTCGGTTGTCAAGGTGGTGTTTCGAAACTATTTTACCCACTTCTCGTTCTTCGCTTTCCCCCTCTCTCTCATCTCCGACTTGGGGAAGAACGAATAGGGCTTCATACCTCCTGCTATAGTCCAAATTTGCGACCATGCAAAAGCTTCGTCGATTTTTGACAGTGAAGGAGACTTCTCCAGTCGCCAATAGGCTTGTTGTGCCACTCGAGGCCAAGACGAAGTCGAATGAAGGTGAGTTGGCTATATATGCGTACGACTGAAGGTGTCAATGTTCGTTTGGCTAGATATCATCGAGACCCCCGTGATAGATGTGGGCATACAACCCAAGGATTTGCAAGGGTCGCCCTCATCGTCCACTGCGCATATAGACGCCAAAGTGGGAAGACGACCTCCCTCGCCGCCTTCGATGATGAGCGGCTTACACGTCGATGCTAAAGCGGCTCCGCAAACGCCGTACTGCCTCCCACATACCCGATCTCCGTCCACTTCCTCCATCTCCGCCGTTGCCAAACGATCACGTTCGACCCATACCCTTCCGTCAGATAAGAAGGGGGAGCGAATAGCCACGAAATCGGCGACTTCCATCGAAAAGCCTGCTAGCGGGAGAGAATCCGTCGCGTCAAAGAGATCCAATTCAGTGACAGCACGACCGCGAGCCAACACGACATGGGCATCAGACGATTCCTTTCTTCCCCGCGCGAAACCTCCTCCACCAATAATAACCAAACATAACCGAGATGCCTCGAAAACCATACCACCCTCCACTCCAACGAAGCGCCGTCGTCCATCCACATCACATCAGAAAAGTTCTAACAGAACGTTGTCGAAGCCGCCTCCGCTCGATTTACCGCCGGGTAGGTCAGCACTGGATATACAGAAACCCTCCACTGCGCGCTCAAATTCAATGAAAGCGACCTCATCGAGACCGCGTTCAATAGCCCATCGTCAATCCAATAGCCATAGTAACGTCACCATCCCTGGCGCACCGCCTGTACCCAAACAGGTTAACCGCAAAGTTAGCCTCCCCTCGATGGGATCAGCACACTCAGATAAATCCCTCGCACCGGAGAAGTTCACATCCGCGTGGGCGTGGACACCACCCGCGTCTTGGGCTGGGCCTTCTGGAGATGTCGTGGTTGATGATGTATCAGTGGATCAGGACGGGGATAAAAAGATTGGCCGGTCGAAGCTCGTCCGCTCAAACAATCCCAAGGGTAGTCTGAACAGACACGTTCATGCTCGCCCCAATACACCCGTGCAGAATATATGGCGGCCCCAGCAATTTCGTCTAACGGAAATCGGGACGCCAGAAGCAGCTTCTGTCAGTGAGGAGGGAGCGGAACTGCCATTACCCGATGTTATTGTCAAGGTCCAATCCGCGGAAAATGACCAGTGGCATGAGAGTGCTCTGGCTGACGTCATTCCCCATTTAAGGGCACTCAAGTCGAAGTAGCGCGGCGGTTTCATTGTTGGTATGTTGAGATTGTCCAATAATACATGTCGTGTGCCTAACCTATGATGGAACTTCCCAGCTTTCTGCAGCAAGCCATTTCACACCACATATAGCATATATTTCTTCGATTTTTATAATCTATGTCTGCTACTAGTAGGCAACTCCTCGACACGTGTATTGCATTTCATCCATCAGACACATATACCTATTGGGCACGTCTGAGTGATGGCGGACGGCGCACGAATTGCGGTCATACCGTGGGCATGAAAAACTCGCAGGTCTTGACAACAAACATCGCCCTACCCGGTGCCAACTGCCATTCCATGGGACACCGTTCCGCATCTTTCTCCCAAGGGGCCCGTCAGATCGAGTGAGTATGGCTAGCAAAGGCTTTATTGCGGCTCCAAGTTTCCCCGAGTGATCCATCTCCAGCGTCCGTGTGATGTCGTTGGTAATCGTTATCGAAGGGTGTGGTCATGAATGACTTGACTTCTGGTCCAACTATCTCCGTTTGATAACGACGACGAACGACGAACCATGGGTTCTGGGAAGGGGAAGGTGAAGTGGTCCAGACCGAGAGCCTAGGTGAAGTCGTTAGCTGTCGTTATTGAAGGGAGAAGATGGGGGTCACCAGTACGACTGGCAATGTCCTGACTTCGTTCGCGGCTGTGAGGTGGGGAGCCGGGGTGGGGTGGGCGGTCCGTGAGGATAGGCTTAAATGCTTGTTAGACCCTGAACGCCAGGACACTGCCGCAACCTCTCGCCAAGAATTCTGGAGCTAAAAATAGATCTCATAGCTGCGAGAGCAGAATGTCCCGATTTAAACCTGAAACAAGCTCGGCGCTTCTTCCGGGCAGTTCAAGCAGGAACGGAAGACAGGAAAATGTGTGATGGAAGGGTGACAGGTGGTCGGTGATCGGTGGCGTAGGATGGTAGTGAGGTTTCAGTGGGCGTTTAGGAGTAATCAGTATTTATGTAATGCCACTCTGCAGTGCATGAGGCATTGAGGACACGAGGCAGGATCATGGCATTGGTCACTTCCTGTAGCTGAAGGCCGCTGATGGTTCGTTCAGGAAACGGGGACCAGTCACGGGTAGCTAGTTCTATGAGAGAATGGTTGGTTGGTAGGAGGCGGTATCAGCATCGTGCCAGGGGAGCGAGAAAAATAGAGCCTGATCGAACATCATCATTCGAGACTAGTCACTGTGCCCGTCTAGGAGAGTTGGGGCGTTGGATGTCAAAGATAGAAACCGTTGTCCGAATTACCGGCTTTCAAAATATTAATCTCCCTCCGAACTAACCCCCTAGCTAACCGTGGGTGATAGTGTCACTTTGAACTGGTTTGAATATTGTTTGTGTGTCCATTACGTAATTGTTTGCGTCGATCGTTATCCTGATCCTAAGTACTTGAACAATGCATCCCACCATCCCCACCATCCCACACTTCTACAATAACCAAACAACAACGGTGAAAAATCTTGGTCATCGACTACAGACCCTGCATATATCGTTATAGGATTATCATTATACCTGTTGCATCATTGAGCGTCGCCTTTGGATCGCGCACATAGAGCGCTTAAGATGCATCCATTCCTGCCGATATGTGCGGAGGACGCCCTCACCCTACATAAGTGGCTAGAGAGTAACGTTCTTGCTCAATGCATTTCCGTGCAGTTAAGCGAAAGGGCGAGTTGCCTCGACTCCGATTCCATTTGACTACTAAAGTTGGAGCTCCTCCGCTCTTGAAATGGTACGTCTTGTACTCTTGTTCAACCCGCGGCTAATCTCCTCCCCGTAAAACAGCCCCCCTCCTTCATTTTATCGTTTCTGCATTTTTACAGGATCGGTGCCCTGGTTGGACCCACAGTCGACTCGTCGTCGTGGCGAGAGACGGTCTGGCTTGCAGTACTTCGCATTGTCGACTGAATCCTGTTCCTCTGTCCCATTTATTGCGCTGCAAGTGCTGTACGTGCCAACGTTCCTTACCTACGGGTCTCAAGACCCACCGGCTCGAGCTGCAGTTTCATTGGGTTATCTCATTAACCCCTGAGGGAACCCAATGGATTGGCAGTTTAACTTACGCGACGGCCACCCTTCGAGTGGCGATATCCAAAAGAAAATCCTCCGACGTCTGTGGCGTGCCACTGTAAACTTTACCAGGAGCGGCATTCCGAGTAAGTCTCTGATCGACGCGTCCTGTTAATGCGCCACGCGGCACGGTGCAAGCTCTATTTTCTACTTCATATGCCCATTCTATAAAGTTTGCCTCGCCAAAGCATCCTGGGGTTTTGCGTATTTAAACCCTCCGGATGTATTGTACTCCTCATTCTTACTTTGCACTCGCCATTTCCATGTCATACTATCAGCAGTAAGTGTTTTGGATCCAGCATCCAGGGTGGAAGCGAGGTCGTTAATCTCGTTTCCCAGACACTGGTACAACCCACAATCCGTGTACAATAAACCCTCCCACTTTCCCTTGACCAGCAGGACCAATCAAATCCACCCCCATGATCTGAACTGGAGAACTCCTACTCTGAGCCCCTCAGGTCCCCGTAATTACAACCACTATCAGCTACCAGCGTGGAATCCTACCCCCGTGGCGGAACCTCCGAGTTGGAGTCCATCATCAAGCTCTCTCCCCCGGCTCTATCATGGATCGGGCTGGGCGCCCAACACTATAGCGCCACCGCCAACTTTGGATCCACCCCCATCGAGACCTCCAGCTCGGAGTTGGGCCGTGCCCAACTCAACGGGCCTTGGTGTGGCGCATCCTGGCCTAGGTACCTCAAACTCTCAACATCAACCCCGACTCCAGTCGGCCCAGTCGAGGGTTCCCGAGCATACGCCATGCCGGCTTCACGCAAACCAGGACGCGCAGCAACCTCTCTGGACAAGGGGCTTGCAAGTGCGTGTCTCAGTATGCTTGAGGTTATGCCAGTGCTGATACACGAATCTGTCTAGTCTCCTCAGCCAGTTCTAGAGAGGACCCTTCCAGGAATCCTAGTACCTCAGGAGAGGTACGCACGCAATGGCCAAAAGTATTCCAAACATGAGCCAGTGGAGTTCAATCTGGCTGAATCTGCACATTATGGTGTCCCCCTCAAGGACATTCTGGCAGACACCGCGAGCTTCGGTAGACTCGTCGATGCCCACTCCCCGTTTCCACACACAGAAACCAAAAGCTTCTCGCTCCGGATACTGGTGAGCGCGAGGGTCGTTGTCAAGGCTTTCTTCGTGATTAACTAGCTTGGATTTAGTGGCCGGGAAGAGATTCCTGGAAAAAAGTAATATCAGGACTGAATTGGAAGAAACAACGCAGTCCGAAGACGCGCGCTAAAATAGCGCAGGAAGTCGCCAAAGCAATTTCAGAGCTGCTTAAGGTGAGTTGACAAGGTTCGTCGTGTAACTTTGTGGTAATACTCGTTGACAGAAACCAGGGACTGGGCCGTGGGGTTTTATCCGGCCCGAACAGCTGAGCCTTATCAGGTTGCATCACGTCTCTCGAAATACTTGGCAGCCAGAGGTCTGTCTGCTGTCGTGACTAATAGGAGTAATTAAACATTTCATTTTCTTTGCATCAACTACGCTGTTCCACCTACATTTTAAATGATTCCCCCGCACTACCTAGACGCCATTACCTTCACTCCACAATACCTGTCATCACTGATACCAGTTCCCTGTGCATTTTTTGGTGTATATTGATCACTTACCTATTTGACATTACCTTCGCGGACTTTTGTCTGAGCTGAGTTGGATGTCGTGTAGACCTTTCCTAGGTCTCGGTACCCCTTATTAAGCTTGAATTTTATTCCACCACCAGTGTAAAGCGTAAAAGCGGCACTCTCGCCTCACAGCCAGTTGTAACTGACCGATGGCATGGTGGTAGAGGTGCGAACCGGTTGGAACAAACCTTGAGTCGATGGTTACGTCACCACTTACATGTGTTCCAGATATGGCATGCAGTTTCCTGAGTGATGAACCAATTAAATTGAATCAATGGACGCGCCACTTTGTGACATCAATGATGCGCCTTGGATTTATTGTCATGGTTGTGGAAGCATAAGCCACGGGAGTCGATGTCAAAACCGTTCCACCTCTGTTCTTTCGAGTCAAGGAGAGTTGAGGCGTTGGAAATGATTGTACCAATCGAAATCACCGATCAGATCACCGGCTTCCTCTGTGGCGAGCCGCCCATCTAACCCCTCTAAGCGAAGCGGGCGATAGCAACACTTTGAACTTGTTTGTGCGTATTACGTAATCGTTTGCCTCGTGCATGATCATCGCTTGATGTTCCGTCTTCAAGTTGACCACCTCATACTCAACCACCACGGTAAAAAAAAATCTCGTTTTGTTGCCTATATTGACACTAAAACCCCTAGGTCCATTATTACCTCGGAAACAGTGCCGACATGGCATTTAGGTGGTGCACACAGAACGCTCGAAACAATATCTCCACCCATATGTTCTCAGGCCGCTCTTCCTTGCTAGAATCACCCAATGAGTACATCCACCGCCTTTTTGTATCTCTAAGCGAACGTACTGACCGATTGGAACCTGATTCCACTGGATCACTGAATTTAAGTTTCCCGCGCTCTTGAAATGGCATGTCTTGTGGCGGCCAATCCCCTCCGTCTTAAACACTCCCTCTTCCGCCGTTGAACTCTTTCCTTCCTCTCCCCCTTTCACAGTGACCCATCGACAGGTTGGACCCACATACCTAAGCCATCATTATGGCTAGGCCTCGTGTGACATGCACCATCCCTGATTTAACCATCCGGCTTATCTTCCGCCACTCCTCGTACCTCACTCTATATTGTGCACAGCCAGTGCAAGGCCTGCCAGCATCATATGTTTCCCGCGCCTCAAGTATCCGGAACTCGAGCTGCTACTCCATTGGGCTGTCTCAGCACCCTCTGAGGAAACCCAGTGGATCAGCAATTTCAACCTACGCGGCAACTGTCCTCGTGGAAGCGATGCCTGGCCCAAAACGGGTTCGTACTCACCTTCCTATTTCTGCGACCACCGCGATTGAAAGCCTTGACCAGGGGTAATCCAGCTAAACGAGAAACGTGTAATTAACGTACCGTGCCAACGCGCGAGTCACCGCGAACTCCATTTCGAATTCGAAAAATATCTATCTGATCATTTTACATATGACAATGCCATGTTTGCTTCGTCAAAACATCTTCCTTGTGTATTTAACCCCTTGGAATCAATGCCTTCAGCCCCATCCCCACACATACGAACTCATGGATCTGTTTTCCACTCGATAGTATGTGATCTCGATACTAGCTGTCAGTGCGATGCCGACGCGTTCCTTCTCTGTTAGCTTCCAAGATATCCAAACGGTGGAATACGATCCCGTGGGTCAAACACTTGGGGCCAACGAGGTCCCGCAAGTACGTGGTTCGGTATGCTTAAGGCTATACCAGTGCTGATAGATGAATTCAACCAGTGTCCTCAACCGGTGCCGATAGATGAACCCGACGAGTCTCCCCAGCCAGTGCTGATAGATGGATTCGACCAATCCTCTCAGTCAGTGCTGGTAGATGAATTCGACCAGTCCACTCAGCCAGTTCGAGAGAGGACCCTTCCAGGAGTGCTAGTACCTCAGGATAGGTACATAGGCAAAAGCCGAAACTATTCCGAACACGAGCCAGTGGAGTTCAATCTGTCTGGGTCTAAACATTATGGTGTCCCCCTCAAGGACATTCTGGCGGGTACCGCCAGCTTCGGTAGACTCATCGACGCCCACTCCCCATTTGCACGCATGAAGGCCAAAAGCTTCACGCTCCGGATACTGGTGAGCGCGAGGGTCGTTGTCAATGCTTTCGTGATTAACTAGCTTGGATTTAGTGGCCGGAAAGAAATCCGTGGGAAAAAGTAATATCAGCTCTGAATTGGAAGAAACAACGCTGTCCGAAGACGCGTGCTAAAATGGCGCAGGAAGTCGCTAAAGCGATTTCAGAAGCACTTAAGGTGAGTTGATAAGGTTCATCGTGTAACTTTGTTGTAATACTCGTTGGCAGCAACCAGGGACTGGGCGGTGGGGTTGTGTCCAGCCAGAACAGCTGAGCCTCATCAGGCTTAATCACGTCTCTCGAAATACTTGGCAGCCCGAGGTCTGCAGACTGTCGTGACTAATAGGAGCAATCAAACTTTTCATTTTCTTTGTCTACATTTTAAATGACCCCCCCGCACTACTTAGACGCCATTACCCTCACTCCACAATACCCGTCATCGCTGTATGCTAGTTCCCTGTGCTTTTTTTTTGGTGTATATAGGTCATTTCCTTACCATATCGACTTTACCTTCTGCAGACTTTTGTCTGAGATGGCTACCATAAAGCTTTCCTAAGTACCCCCTTAAGCTTTGGCATGCCAATGGTCCTCCCAGATATTGGGTGACCGATGCAATGCTCGCTCAATGAACTGGCTTGAACATATTGATTCGTCGGATCCTTCCGAGGGTCACATGATACGGGTACCCCGGAGATTTTCTTCTGAGGAATTCAACAGGAAAGCCTATCGACAAGCTAGTTAACCGTTTACTACTACAAACCAAACAAACGCCTATTGTCGAGAAACGTAGAAGGGAATAACCTTCAGATTAGCGCTTCAATCGTTCGCACCGTGTAAGCTCCGTGAGCATCGCATATACCACCCCTTGATTCGGTGTCGATCAGCGACTCCTGACTTTGGGTACGTGTCGCGTGTCATCATACCCTTTTACCCTGAGTTCATTACATGCTTCGATCTCGATTCATCAGATCTACGTTGAACAAAGAACACGACAATCCTATAGACTCCTAAAGATCTTCTCCCAAAGAATGGCATCTCAACTACCAACATCTGTTAATCGACCCCCTGAGGACGATGCTTCGACTCTGATACGATCATATCCCTCTCTGGTATTTACTCTCCAAACCTCAGAGCCAACCGCAACCTTCGGTCCAAGAACTGGTCAACTGATGCTCAGACGACCCTCGCCAAACGATGATTCCGATCACCCCGCGATTGTGATAGCCACCCCCAACATCCTCGTCAGCACTTCCCGCGGTATCATCCCCCATTTCTCGCGCGATCACACCAACAACTCTGATGCCATCCAATGGATCAACGTCCCCTTTGAGTCGTTGTAAGTTCCGCGCCTCGAGAGAGAGGCTTCGATGACGTGCCCCGGCTTAGCTTAGAACAGGTCCCCCCTATTCCTACATTACAAACGGGATCAAATCCACTCCATCGGTTCTTGGGATTCCACACGGGGAAACATATTACGTCGTTTTGTCTGAGGAATCCGGTAGATACGAGGGAAATGCCGCCGAATGGGAATAACTATGTGTCCGCCAACTGCGTTCGGGGAGTGAGAAAGGTCTGCCATTTCCCAAGTTTCCTTGATGTGTGCTATTGACTCCCTGAACTAGGTCACGACATCTGATTGGCGGAGTTATATCGACAAGATGCAGCCCGATATCGTCTTCGCGCTCACTGACACCCCTTTTACCCCCCCACCTCATTCTCAGAAACGCGTGACGAAGAGTGTCGAACGTAGTACAGCGTGGGTTGCAGATATCCTTCGCCAAATACCTGGGTATACTCCCCCATCTCATTCAGAGCCGGATACAACCCGCCCTGCGCGACATCCGTTCAACATCTTTGTACACATGGCAGGAGGCACATCACTCCCAGCACGCGAGGCCTTTGCCTACGGCCTCCGCGAGAAACTCCATGGTCTCGAAGCTGAAGCCGTTAAACCTCTCCAACGTCTCGACGACGGCATCACAGGGTACTCATTCGACCTTGCCGTCCTACGAGGTATCAAACCAAGTCCTAACACATCGCACCACCAAAGTCTCCCAGATGATTTCTTACGGCAGGAAAATCCGGATATGTTACAACATCCAGAGGAGATCGTGGAGGCGCCAACGCCATCTATGATGGGGACTCCGAGCCCTGTCCCCTCGAACGCGTCATCGATGGCAGAACCACCAATTCCACCAAAGATCGCATCTCTACTCAGTGCATCCCTGGCAGAGATGCCAGAGTCTAAACCACGTCTGGTTACGGGTGTACGATCTCCACATGAAATGCTGCATCTCATCCGGGACGTAGGCGTTGATCTCTTCGACGTTGGTTGGGCGATGAACGCCGCCAACCTCGGCGTTGCACTTGACTTTGTTTTTCCTGTGCTTCCCAACGACGTGGTAGGAACTAAGCGCAGGAGCTTGGGTCATAACCTGTACAACCCCATATATGCTGCATCTCATCCGGGACGTAGGCGTTGATCTCTTCGACGTTGGTTGGGCGATGAACGCCGCCAACCTCGGCGTTGCACTTGACTTTGT
>JBBPJZ010000660.1:0-15537 GCA_038089015.1 Chalciporus aff. trinitensis | reverse complement strand
TGGGTCACTGACTCGATCCAGGTGGAAACTTCACCTCCGTCCTAAGCATCTGTCATCCGCCCACATCAAGGACGACGACCTACCTAAACTCCCTCCCGGGAAATCAGCCGTCGACGTTCTGACAGATTTCATCAAGTATCTCTTTGCATGCGCAAAAACATACATCGAGGAACGTCATATCGGATTCAACTGGACATCAATCGAGAACTCCATAGAGTTCGTTTTCACCCACCCCAATGGTTGGGAGGGTCAACAGCAACAGATATATCGTGAAGCGATTGAGCGTGCTGGCTTAGTTCCGGCCACCCCTGCAGGGCAATCCCACGTCCAGATGTTAAGTGAAGGCGAAGCGAGCCTACACTACTGTGTCTCAAGCCTCCGCAAGGCACCCACTGGCTCTGGGAGTGAGGGCGTCCTCATCATCGACGCCGGTGGAGGGACCATCGATCTGAGTATGTACTCACTGACGTTTAATCCGACGGCTTGCAAAGAGACTGCTCCAGCTGAGTGTCCGTGGCTGACCCTTCCCCAGAGTATTTACTGAGAAGTCGCATTTAGGTCGTCTGCAGGGGTCTGTGTTCGTCACCAGTCGCGCAAAGGATCTGTTGCAACGTCAGTGCTTTTCTTTTATCTGACTATCGTCCAAGAAACGAGCCTGAAACACTCTAATCACAGGAAAGCTGAAAGGATCCGAGTACGATAATGACGACGATATAGCCATCCTTACTCGTGAATTTGACCAGACAACGAAACTCGTTATCCGAAGCGCTGACGAACCAGTTCATCTCAAAGTCGGAAATATTCGGTATAACAATGAGCAATTTAACATCAAACGTGGTGCGCTGATGTTGTCAGGGTATGCTTCGTTCAATTTCGACCGATATTTTCAGCGTTAAGTGGGCTCGTGCCTGTAGCGAAGAGGCCACCAAACTATTCGACGAATCCATTCAAGCTATCACCGATGCGTTCGAACAACAGCGTAGGGAGAGTAAGACGAAGATTACCGTAAGTTCTTATCATTTCAAACTCGACGATGCGCTCACTTCTGATCCTAGATGGCATTCCTCGTTGGAGGATTGGGTACGAATAAGTATGTCTGGACGCGGCTTCAGTCATACTTCGGGGCCCAGGGCATCAAGATATCTCGACCCGACAACGATATGTACGCACTCGCCTTAGCATGCATGCAGGTTCCACTCGCTCACGCCTTCCAGCAACAAAGCAGTCGCCAACGGAGCGATACTGTTCCACATTAACCACGGGGATCATCTTGTTCAGTCACTAGTTGCACGTGCTACGTATGGTGTCCCCATGAACTCCTTCGTCGACACAAGCAACACGGAGCACAGTCGCAGGAAGAGCAAGTGGAAAATGGATACATCGGGAAAGTATGTTGTCCCGGGAAGGTTTAAACCCATTCTTCGCAAAGTATCCCCTTCCTTGTCTGTCCGCTGATGTCGAAGACGCTGACGTTCTTCTATTTCGAAGGGTGAGCAAATCGACGAGAAGAAGGAATTTCGAAGTTCTTTCAGTTATTCTGGTGACGACAAAGCGGGTCTCGATGGTCACTCGGTGCGGATATTGTGCTATCGGGGAGCCTTGTCCGATCCACGATGGCTCGATGAAGATCCATGCAAGTCCTTTCTGAAGTTCGTGTCCTTGCCACTCTCAAACAAAGAAAAATAGTATCATTCTCTCGACTCTGTACCATTCACGCGGATCTAGAGCAAGCAGCCGTTAGAAGGAAATCAGCATCAGGGAAGGTCTACTACAAGGCTAGCTTCGAGGTGGTTGCGGTGTTTGGGAGAGAGCTCACGGCGCAGGTTGCCTACAAGGTTAATGTGAGTTGCGATCTCTGACCCCTTTTCTTATCTAATGCGACTCTTTGCAGGGAAGGGAAGAGAGGTGATCTTGAGCATATTTCAACTCTTATATTATCCAACTCACGTCTGGCTCAGATCCCCAGCAACAATCGTGTATTATGACAACTGAAGGAGAGAAAACCCGGGAATTCCGTGAAATGTATGCCCCATTTTCCGCCGAATCTGTTGTGTTACATCATATTCTATCCTTCGCAGACAAGAATCCGTAACGGGTGTACTACAGTGATGTGTACCTTGCCTGGGGTGGGAATGGACAATACTCAGGTGCCTCTGAATTATAGAGGTATATTTAATCTCGGTTTCTTCACGACATTGCAATCGACTCCGATACATGTCATGAAACGTCTGGTGATTGAATTGAAAGCTTGCGTTCTGATGGTACGAATACAATGGAGACTACAGTGTGTACATTCCAAAGGGTGCGATGATGTAAGAGCGAGGACCACTGGCAGGCGAAACGGAGGGTGAGACGAGATTATATGTTTGTAGCATAGTAATGACCACGGTACTTTTGGTATGCAGACTGTGCTTCCTCGAGGTACCCTTCAAGCTGCTTCTGGCGCTTCTCATCGCGAAATGTTGGAAGTGTCGATGAAAAGATGATGTCCTCTTCGTGTGTAACTCGATCGGCCACTCTCGCCTTCCAAGCTTGCCAAACCTCCCTTTGATCCGGAATGACGGTGTCCAATACGCCTCTAACGTCGATGCTCCTCACAGGACGGGGAATATCATGGCAAAGCACGAGACACTGGAACGTCGCTGCTGCAACGAGCGTCTTGAACTGCCATTTCTGTGCGGGTGGATTTCCGAGGACTCTAAGAAATTTCTCCGTGCGAACAGGGTAGTTGGGAAGCGGAACCGATAAGATGAATATCAGGGCAAGTGGGAAAAGCATATCAAAGAGGACCTGCAGTTCCTGGAATGTGGAGTAGTCGTGAATGTATAGGAACCACGCTACGTACAGTGGTGCGGACCTGGCGCCCATCCTGACGAATTCTAGAACAATCGCTGCAGGATTACCAGTGGTTGTCTGGAGAGCACGTGGAAACGAGCTGAGTGACACGAGCAGGGGGACGAGATTGATTACCGCGTATGATACCAGCCAGTGTGACATGGACGGGATAAATGATGAAGGAATGAACTGCCAGACCGGTAGTATCACCAGCAGAAACCACAACCCCTGGAAAAATCCCTGTAATACCACATCAACGAGAACATTCCATGCCGAGGGCTGGAGGAGACCCGCAACAGGGTAGGAGAGATGAAAACCGCCTAGTGTGACTGCTTCGACTATGTCCTGGGTGCCTCGCAGTAGCACAGTGAAGTCCTCGTCCAATAGCATCGCGTACGCTGGTGTTGAGGTACGGGATGCCTGCGATTGATGGACAAGGCTAAGCGTCCCATCCCCGAGCAAAACCGACCATCCGCAGGTCATCACCACTGCGCGGAGAAAGAGGATGCCGATCGCCCATGATGGACTAAAGAGCAAGTTTAAGGTCATCACAAGCAGAAGTAGCGATGTGAGACCATAGATGTCGGCCCCAGCGCTGTAGCCGTGCCGATCAATGTTCCCAGAAGCTTGGTTTAAGTCTATTAAGGCGACGAGGTGAGCAGAGCTGCTTCTTGATGATACTTCTGAAGCGAGCGTATCGTGAGGAAGGTCCCTGCTGTGTTGCACAAGGAGTCTCGATAGACGTGCTGATGGGCGCCTCGTGAGGCTCGACATAGGCAAGATAAAATCAGGCCCAGATTGTTTTCCGTCCCAAAAGGAATAGAGAATGGAACAAAAGTCCAGGAATACCGACGAAAGGTGGGTGGGGTGGCACAAAACTTCGCATAACCGGGGGAAGAAGCCGAAGACTGCAGAAGTACTTGGCACACTGGGGTCATGATGGCTTCGCGAGTTGAACAAGCGAAAGGATCGGCGAACACTGCTCGAAATATTCATCATGTCCAGTCGTTCCCGGATCACGTTTGCCAGTGGATCCGGGTCGGATTCGAACGCTTCAAATATGGCTGACAGCCTCGAGTTCTCTACATCCAGCAGAGTAGAGGGAGGTAAATTCCGTGCGCTGACGAAGGTGGTGTAATTCTTGAGTGCTGCCGAAGCGAGTACATGCAAGGACCGACGAAGGCTATCAAAAGCCATCACCAAATCTTGCCAATTCGATATTGCATCTGGTAGAGTATGGATAGCCTCAACAACAGCTTCGTAGGTGGCTTTGGATGTGGCAAAGGTGAGAAGATCGACCTTCTGAATGAGAATAACGGAGGGATCCATGGAACTTGGATCCTGTGGAACATGAATGGGGGGATTGACAGCGGCTGTGTAATTCTCTTTCACTCCTGAGGCGAACAGAATGGCAGAGAGTGCAAGGAACGTAGGGAGATGAATCAAGTCTTCCCAGCTCTTGATTACATCCGAGTCTAGTACGGTGTCGAGAGTCCTAAGGGTGACTTCAAATACAGTTAGGAGGATGGCATATTGAAAGACTTTCGAGCGCTCCAGGTTCCGAACACTGGCAGGAGCAATCGGCGAGTCGACGTTCTTTCTAGTATTTATGGGGAAATTGTCCTGCATGAAGTTGCGAAGATGCGATCTGTTACTAGTCTGTGAGCAGAAGTACTCGAGAGAAGAGACGATTAAACACACCCAGCGACCAGTGAAAGGCTTTCAAGGAAGGAACGTATTCGCCGTCTGTGCACCCCGCAGGCTCAAGCGGTCGACGATATCCACTTTTGTCCGAGTCGGTATGCTAGAGCAAAAATGGTTTAGCGCAAGATTATCCTTCATTCTAAACTTGAAGTTTGTGGGTGTCATTTTGCTTTTTTAATTGTCCGACATTAGAAGGTGCATTGCGGGCACAGGCGGGGATGAGGAACAAGATTTGGCTGCATGCCAGCGGGTTCGCAGTGACAAATTGTCATACTAAGGTTATAGTGTGTTCATGTAGATGATTCACTAGCATGGTCGACGACCTTTGACGATGTTCCAGCATTCATTGCCTCGGTAGGTTTGTGTCGTGTCTATAGTATAAGCAGACTTCTGATCGAAGTTGCTGAATCGTGTCTTATAGTCTCTCTTGCTCTCGCTCTCCAGACTGCATCACACTATTTATGTAGATACGAACCTGCTCCACCTCCGTGGCGAATGCACAGGCGAGCGCTTCCCCAGCCTCCTCCATTGTCTCTCCCAAAGCAGTCAGATCCTCTGCATATTTCTCCTTTAATCTGGCTATCTGTTCGGTGAGTACACTGTCAGCCGGGGTCTCACTCAGCTCCTTCCCCTCATACTGCTAACGCTCAAGATGAAACTCGAACACGGCCTTCTCTGCCGAGCCAAGGTTGTTATTGAATGCTTCATTCATCAGGGCCTCCGTACAATGTATTCCTTCCTGCTCATTGATGCGACGCCAATTCGTGGTGACGATGCGAACGTTGGCGAGATTGTCGTCGCCTCAGAACGAGCGAAACATTCGCATATTTTTGCACGAAGTACTGCGCACTCACAGATCCGAGATGCGGTGCATGTCGATGAGACCGAGCTTTTTCTGCAGCTGGAGACTACAGAAGTTTTGTTGTCACTAAATCACACAACGTGGACAATTGAATTGAATCGTACTCACCCGCCCTTATTTCCCAACGCGTGTGAGATACTCTCCAGAACATTCATGTCACTAACATCAGGGAGTCATCAAAACCTGGCGCATCGATAGGCACCGTGGTATGACCGGTTGCTCGATCTCCGTGGAACTCGAATCCTGTGGAATGGAAATGGGGGATTTGATGACGGGTGAGTAATTCTCTTGTACTCTTGAGGAGAACAAAACGACGGAGAGTACAAGGATATGAATCGAGTCCTCCCATCTCTTGGTTACATCCGAGTCTAATATGGTGTCGAGAGCCCGAAGGGTGGCTTCAAATGCAGCTCGGAGGATGGAATATTGCAAGGCTTTGAATGCCCCAGTCACCGTTCTACCTTGGAAATAGGAAACTTGTTCTGCATGAAACGGCGAAGATGCGGCTTGTTATTAATCTTCCGACGATTCAATAGGATTCAATACATCTTACTGGTGACTAGTGAAAGGCTGAGTCCGACAGTGCGCAAGACTTACATAAGTGGTTGACGATATCCACAGAGCGAAAATGGTTTAGCGCAAAGCAAAGCTGTCCTTCATTCTCTATACTATGTTCGCTTGAATCGTTAGAGAAAACAAGAGTTGGCTGCATGGTTGACGTGACAGACTCATGCAACACTCATAGGTCAAAGTCAATCACACAGCATCTTACTGCCTCGCCTAGCTAGGTCGCACAATGACTTCGGACTAGGACCCCCCGACCCGCGAACTACACCAGTTTCCAGCAGCATTTCCCTCTGCCAAGGATATTTGAACCTGTTTGCGGTATGCGAGCCGAATTACCACCTGCTGTAGCCTGTCTGCCTCATGCACTCATTGGGCCTTCTCCTCTTGGTTCCCCACTTCTCCCTACGAAGTATGTCGGTCTCTCCGTGTCATAGCAATATCTGACCCGATTTCTGCATGTCCAGCTCCTATTCTTCCTAGCACATGTCAGAAAACCAGGCTCGATACTCGCGTTTCAAGTTGTTCGGCTCCCTAGTGTCAACAGTAACAGAAGTCAATGGCGGCGCTCCAAGGCTTGATTTCGGCTCCAACTTCTGGTCCTTTTACACCCGAGTCTCCACAGTTTTCCGAGACCCTGCTCAACTAGCACCCATCTTCCTCGACTTTTGCTCACTTTTCCGCTCACTTTGGGACGAGAGACGATCGGGACCAAATTTCATCGCACCCATGTCAAGCCTCACAAAGCGACCATCAGGCCGTTTGTCACGGTTGCTTCTGCAGCATAGCAGAGATCACCCGAAGTACGAGTCGGAGAAGGCATCAATCTTCGAGGAAAGTAATGCTCAGACCGTCGCAGTGGTACAGTTGCTCAAGCCCCCACATGAGAGCACAAAAGCCGACCTTCATGGCCTCATGGCTCTACTCGTCTTCATCGAGACCCTCATTCTATTCCTCCTGCCATCTTTGCTGAACCGCGCTTCTGCCCTCGTTGTCATAGTGCTGGTTTGTGCATATGCCATTGTCAGTGGCGATGGTACGCTTACCCTTGTCCGGCGATCCGAGGGAACAGACGACCCCTCCCCTCCAAACTCAGATTCCTGTGCAGTGTTACTGGGCGAGGACATGACGATTGTGGTCAAAGGCCCCGAGGATCTCGTCGAGGCCATCACGAATGGTGGCTTCCATTTATCTCGCACGTTTGCAGATCTACTTCATCGGCCGGCTTGGAACGTTGCGCGCGATGCTGTACTGGAAGGGTTCTTTCAAGGGCTTCTTTATTCGATGACACTGCTACTGGTCCGGTGGCTTGCTCATATATCTCTTACCCCACTTCTCGCGATCCTCCTGGGCCTACCCTTGACGATTCCATCGTGCAAGATGTACTGTGGAGTGATATGGTCAATGCTTCGGGTCTTTCACAGCCCCGGCATTGCCGACGAAAACTCGGTTGGACCGATCAAGATGGCTGGCATAGAATTCCTCAGAATGCTGGCGAGGGGAATTCCCTTCGCCGGATTTTTGGCGCTATGTATGTACACATCGGCAGGGAGTTATGTTCCCCGGCTAGGTGACTTGGTCCAACTTGCGCTCCTTCTTAATCTCCTGCCATTCGTGTTCCTTGCCGCCGTTCTCTCGATCCCGTCGCAAAACTATCCTCTCCAGGCTGCCAAGTTCCTCGAATTCCTCAACCACCCACAAGTGAAGAAATGGAGGTTTAAGACGCCCGCTGCGGCTGCGGCTTTCCAATGTCTCGTGCTCTGCGATGGTCTGGCTCGTCCTACTAGGGCCATTGATGTCAGAGGCGTGCTAGACACCCTCATTCTGGATCAGAGGGACGTTTGGGGAGCATGGAAGGCGCGAGTCGCTGATCGCATCGCTCACGAGGTGGATATGTCCTTCGCTCCAACCCTCCCGACATTCCGTGATAAAGCACGCCAGTCTCAGCTCCAAGAATATCTGGATGAAGCACAATGCGCATATGAAATGTATCGTCAAGCGTATCCTAGCAAGTCCTCCATGCAGGTTCTACAATGACCCCCAGCCTAGCTACTTCCCGCTATTCGTCTTGTTACCACCATTCTGGGAGTATTTGACTTCGTGTTACTTCTTGCACCTTGTAATATGGTATTATCTGCTGTAATGTATGTACGTGTGACGTGTTCAATCAATATTCAGGGAGGCGCCAAGCAGAGCATTCTTTCGTCTTAGTCCCCGGCCAAGGCAAGCCTTATTCAAGAAGTCAGATCCATCGCTCTACCTCCAAAAAAGCAGGAGTCAGCGGTGGGGAGGATTTTGTCAGTGATGTTATACAACTCTACCGATCACATACATCCTCATGGTTAAACAACTCTCCGTTCTAACAAGTTTATACAGTCCTTTTCGTTTCAAACCAAACAATGTGTCTACTAGTAGCCATGGTGCCGATCGCTGGGAGGAGTTCGTTCTGTGTGTTGTTTCTCGATGCTGTCTAACGCTGACGCGGTGTCTCAGGCTACAGTGGGGGCAAATGTTCCAGACTCACGCGTTCCTCCACCTATGCTTCACTGAGTCCTGACAGACTCCGCAGCCAGTCTTGAAACTGGATGAATTAAAGTCGTGATTACGTTGCTCCAAGGGTCCGTGCGCGCTGAGCATGAAAGTCACATCGAGCGCTTACCTCCCTCGTCTCAGCGTTCATCCTCGGCTGCCCTCAAGTTGTCTCGCGGTACGCCAATGATGGGTCCTGCCCGATACGAGAATCGGGTAAGTGCGTGTCCTACAGCCATTGAGTACAATATAATGGATATTACTGCCCTGTCTCTAGGCCATCATCGACGAATTCATATTCAATCACCTCCCTCGTCACTTGATTCACATCCAAACACCGGAGGGCGCAGGTCCGCTCGTCATCGAGATCGTCTCTGGATCAGCCATTTCCTCGCTCTTCAAATGTGAACTGGACAACATCGATAAAATCCAGCCTGAGGGTTCGTCAGTTGGGAAGAAGAAGGCCATCCACATCAAACTCAAAAAGCTGCTCAAGTATGCCATCTTCTCTCATCGATGGTACGCGGAAGGAGAACCCTCGTTCCAGGACATGCTGTCGAACTCCAAACACGCTGGGAAAGGTTTCGAGAAATTGATGGGGTTTTGCGAGAGAGCCGCTCATTTTGGGTGCCGGCTGGCGTGGTCTGACACGTGCTGCATTGACAAAAGCAGCAGTGCCGAGCTCGATGAGGCGATCAGGTCCATGTTTCGGTGGTACCACCAGGCGCACATTTGCATTGTCCACCTGGCTGGAACGTCGAGTGTATTGGAGTTGGAGTTGAGAGGGGACGAGTGGTTCACACGAGGGTGGACATTGCAGGAGCTCCTCGCACCCAAGGAGATGAAGTTCTACGGGGAGAACTGGGAGGAGCTCTCGTCTCTCCCCAACGACAAGAAAAATCCCTCCCTCATGCGGACTATATCGCGGATCACGAACGTACCCCTCTCCGACCTCACTTCGTTTAACCCTGGGACGATGAACATTCGCCAGAGGATGTCCTGGGCCTCTAGACGGCAGACAACTCGCGTCGAAGACCTCGCGTATTGCCTCATTGGTATCTTTGATGTCAACCTCCCGATCGCCTACGGGGAAGGTGACTGGGCTTTCTATCGGTTGATGGAGGTCATTATTCAGAGATGCGATGAGTGGGGGATCTTCGCATGGGCAGGATCGCCGTCACTCCACGGCCGGACGAAAGCTATCGCTCAGTCACCGGAGTGCTATCAGGAGATCAACACGGATCGGTTCCCTTTAGAGAGTGTAACGAAGGTGCACGGTGACACCTCGTTTACCCTCTCTCGGCGAGGTCTGCTGCTGAGGCTGATGATTGCCATTGGGGATATACGGGATACGGACAATCCGAACCACTACCTGTTCACCGTCAGTCACACTCGCGCGACCGATCCAGACTTCACTTCGGTTGAAGTCCAGGTGTCGACAGAGGATCTCAGGATTGAAGAGGACGAATGGGCGATTGGGATCTTGAACTACCTCGCGACGGATGAACCGGAGGAGGAGGTTGGGAAGCTCGAAGGAGGCAAAGACTACGTTTGCTTTCTCCTCCGTCGTTCGAAGGTGCAAGAAGACTTAACCAAGACCAAAGAGTCGGGGGAAGTAGCCGAAACCGGAGGAGAGTCGAAGGAACCGGAGGACAGAGTCTGGAAAAAACAACCCACTGATAATATTCTCGTCGTACATACTTCCTTCCAGACTAGGCTCGCTAGTCGTGAGCCGCTTGACAGATTGTGGTTATGAAAGAGTATCATCACGATAGCTTGTAGCTTGAATACTTTCTCGCATAGCTAGTGTTCTTGACATCTGGACATCCATTACCCACCTTGAATAATCGCTCCGAAAAGAATGCTCGTGTACTGTAGCGCATGTACAGATTTCGATCTAAAGGGCGTATGGATTGCTCTTGCTCCTCACAAATGATGACAACCCACGTTCTCGATCTCCAAGTCTCACCCCTAGCAATTTAGGTTTGCCTCCGTTTGATTGGAAACAAGCTTGAAGCTCTCGCCAACAGCACTGGCAATGGGTGCGTACTACGGTGTGTGGGCAATGCTTCGCTACTATCAGGCTGACAGCTAGTCGATGTCAAGGTACAGTTATACGCACTCAGAGCACAGTATGGTCTGTCGCATTCACGCCGGATAGCAACTATGTTGTGGCCGGAGGCGAAGCTGGCGAAATCCATCGGTGGACGATCAAAGATCAGACGCTGCAGGGATGTTCCATGAATACGGCCAGCCAGGTCTATGGAGTTAGCGTTTCCAATGACGGTCGGTGGGTTGTCAGCGTAGGCAACGCGAAATGCCCCATTGTATGGGACGCAACAACCCATGTAAAGGCGGTGGAACTCTCGGGAGCCTTAAGTTACATTTGTGGTGTCGATGTTTCGAGCGACTCGAGGAGAGTTGCCGTTGCCATCAACCAGCCGGATCCCACTGTTCGCATCTTCGACATCACTGGCGGTCAACCCTCCCCTCATGCCACCAACTTGGTGCATCCCACCTCTGTCACCGCCCTCAAATATTCACCAGATGGAGGGCGACTTGCTACCGCGCAGTGGTATGGATCAGGAGTACGGGTGTATGATACCCAGACAGGCAGCATGCTTCATGAAGTCCCTGGGTCAATGCGCGGGTGGCGTAATAGTCCACTTGCTTGGTCCCCAGATGGCCAGCGACTTTTTGTGGCGTGTTCAGGTAAAGTGACATGCCTTGAACAGTCAAAATGGTCGACTTCTGAATGGTCAATCCATGGCGACGATCCCAATTCATCCATCGTCACCAATGGGATGTTCGTCGCGTGCTCTGCGATCACATCGGTCTCATTTTGGGATCCCAACTCGTGCAGTCGCATCGAAACCATTCGTCCTGTCGAACATGCTGCAGCAATCACCAACATGGCCCTCTCTCCCGACACTCAATATCTTGCATGCGTAAGCGATCGCGATATCGTCATCTACAGCCTCAGGGATATCCTTCCCGCGCGATATCTCAGTACTCTTGTAGGTGAAAGACCAACTATCGTGATAGAATTTATGTTAATTATGCCTATTTTGTGCCAAATGGCAATGACAGACTCCGCTCATGAAAGTGAGTTTCACGGCACTCGCGCCATGGACAAGGAACGACCTGGGTAATACCGAAAGGATTTTGTCCGAGGAAATCGCACAGGGTTCACAGCCTGATCACTACTTACTCGCAAACCGCTCCCTTGTACGAGCGCATCTGAACCAGTCAGTGCTCGCCAGTGATGATGCCACGGAAGTGAGTTGTTGCCATTCTTTTCCGTCTAGGCGTTGCTTATCGCCCCAAGTCACTTAAGGTCCAACGGTCCGCGATTGGTTACATCACGATGGCTGTCGCTCTGCTCCGCCAGGGCAATAAAGAAGACGCGGAGGAGAGATTCAGCTTGGCTTTTCATGATTGCGGGCCGGGTGACAACAGATTCTTATTGCTCGTCCAGGTGGGTGATTCGGTGTGAATCATTTAGACCGGCGTCCCAGACAAACTAATTAGTGGTTCATTCAGGCGATCCTCATGTTCGAACTCGGAAAGGAAGATGTTGCGATAGCACGTGTTGAATACCTTTTATCTGGGGTGAGCGCCAACGCCACCTACCCTCACTATCAGGCATGTGTATCGTCCTCTAATAAGCATAGACAATGGCGTGTTAATACTTCCAAGGTGCTTGGAAAGATGCGGCTGAGAAGAAAAGAGTATGAACAGGCAATATCCGCTTTCGATCGTGCAAAGCAAGCTGCCCCGGCAGATGGAAGATCCCCTCCATTGCTGACAATTTTCCTCGTGCGTCTTTTGCCTGTTCTTAGGCGTACGGAGTAACCACCTAACTTTCTGGGAACTCAGATATTTGGATGGACATTCGACGAGCTAGACACTGGCATTCTTGCTCGGAGACGTATGTATGAAATTTGTTTCACTGAAGGGCGTATGAGTGAAGCCTCAGAGATTCTTCTGAGCATTATGCAGTCCTCGCTTAGCAAGGAAATCTCCGACTGGCTTGTTGGTAGGTGCCACTTCCACTGATTTGATCTGATGTTCTTGGTAACATCTAAGTGTTAGACTTTCACAAAAACGTGTTAGGGTCGTCCCGGGCCCTGGAAATCATCCAAATGCAGGAACATTTGACTTCCCTACCCGGCTAAGATCTGAGTGTACGATACATGAAAGCATAACATGACTCGTTGATCTCAAGTCACTATAGTATTTGCAACGAGTTCTACAGAATTTTCCAATACCACATGATCTTCCAGTGTTTTCCTCCATGGATCTATGAAACGATGATGAAGATCCTCCGCTACTAACCCATATTCCTGTCTTCGCCATACCCTACCATGCTCCAGCCAAGCACAACAGCGGCAACGGCACCCACCATGACCGTCCCCACTGGACACACAATCAACATAGATCGGAAGTATGTGGTGATCTATACTGGCACAGCGAGTTGAAGGGTTCAGCCAAACGCAGTGCTAGCATCGAAGGTAGATTTTCACTGTGCGGTACTCAGTTATAACTCGGCCATGCGAGCACTACAATCAGAGTAATACAAGGGCAGTGCCATACATGGGGTCTCTCCAAGTCGGAGTAACAAGAGTTAAGGGAGGACAGTAATTTCCGCTCCACAGTTACCCCCAGGCCGAGCTATTGGCCGGGCAAGTGAATCAGTTGTCATAGTATACAATGGCTGCCGGTGAGCTGAGTCAGGCTTGAGGTCAGATAATACGAATTCGAGAGCGAAATGCACCAAGGCTCACCGCTGTTCATTGCCCTGGAAAGGTGACTGTATCAGTGAAAGAAAAAGGACCCACGGATCGTAACTTACATTGGCTTTGTAGGCAACCTGTGCAGTGAGCTCCCTCCCAAACACTGCGACCACTTCAAAGGCAGCTTCGTAATATACCTTCCCTGATGTTGATGTTTTCCGTACCGCTGCAGGGCGTAGATCTGCGCGGATAGTACAGAGTTTAGAAAATTGTGCTACATTTCTTCGCGTGAGAATGAGAGTAGGAGCTATAACAATGAACTTGCATGGATCTTCATCGATCCATTGAGGATCGGATAATGCACCGCGATAGCACAATATCTCCACTGATAGATCATGGAAGTCCGCATGACTGACTCTTACGAACCAGAAAGAACGTCTAAGCTCTTTCTTCTCGTCTATTTGCTCGCCCTTTGAAAGAGAAATATGTCGGTGTTTAGGATGACACTAGACATGCAGAAAGACATACTTTGCGAAGAATTGAGCCAACCCCCCCACGAACAATGGCTCTGCCTGCCTCGTCTGTTGACCATCGGCTCTTAAAGCGATTGTGCTCCGCGTTACTTGAATCGAGGTAGCGGTACATTTTGACACCGTATGTAGCACGTGCAACTAATGACTTGACAAGATGGTCCCCCTGATCAATGTGGAATAATAACGCTCCATTGGCGACTGCCTTGTTGCTACAATGTGTGAGCATAACCTACTGGCATGCCAATGCAAGGGCGTACATATCGTTATCAGGTCGGGCGATCTTGATGCCCTGTGCTCCGAAGTATGATTGAAGGCAAGTCCATAAATGCTTGTTCGCCCCTAGTCCCCCAACGAGGAATGCCATCTGCGATCTGAAGTAAGTATCATCATCCGTTGGCAATGCGAGAACTTACCGTGATCTTTTTCTTACAAGCCTTGCGTTGTTGTTCGAAAGCATCGGTGATGGCTTGGATCGATGGATCAAACAGTTTCGTGGCCTCTCCACTGTAGGTATGAGATCAGTCAACCACTGACAATTTCGGCTGGAAGCGACTAAAAAATACCCAGACAACGTCAGCGCGCCACGTCGGATGTTATATTGAGGATTGTTATAGCGAGCACTTCCGACCTTGAGGTAAACAGCCTCGTCAGCACTACGGATGGCGAGTTTCGTTGTCTGGTCAAATTCGCGTGTAAGGATTTCTATATCTTCGTCGTTGCCATAGTCCGAGCCTCTCAGTTTCCCTGTGATCGTTGTGACACATGCTCGTAACCCATGACCCGAAGCCAGCATAGATGGCGAGAAAAGGACTGACGTTGCAGTAGATCTTTAGCACGACTGGTGACGAACACCGACCCTTGCAGGCGACCTGACGAGAATGCACTTAGAAGATACTCTGTGGCTAGGTCGGACGCATACACTCAGCTGGAGCAATCTCTTTGCAGGCGATCGGGTTGAACGTCAGTGAGTACATACTCAAATCGACGGTCCCTCCACCAGCGTCAATGATGACGACTCCCTCGCTCCCAGAACCAGACAGTGCCAAAGGAAGGTCTGAGACACAGTAGTAAAGGCTCGCTTCGCCTTCGGTTAACATGTGAACGCGAGATTGTCCTGCTGGTGTAGGAGGGACGAGACCAGCGCGCTCGATTGCTTCGCGATACATCTGTTGCTGCCGACCCTCCCAGCCATTGGGGTGAGTGAAAATGAACTCGATAGAGCTTTCAACAGATGCCCAGTTGAATCCCATATGACGTTCCTCGATGTATGTTTTTGTGCATGCGAAGAGATACTTGATGAAATCTGTCAGAACGTCAACAGCCGATTTTCTGGGTGGGAGGATATGTATATCTTCGTCCTTGAAGTGGGCGGATGACAAATGTTTTGGGCGGAGGTGAAGCTTCCACCTGGATTGTGTGAGCGGGGTGGGAGACCGTCCGAGTACGACTGGCAACCCACCATTCCGCCTTGGTCCACCCGTTGTCCATCGCATTGTTGTATACTTCCGTGTCGAGCGCTTCGGAACCAGCTGCTTTGACACCACCACGACTGTCGTAGTATAGGATGGAAGGGACTTTGGCATTGCCGCGACCTTCTTCCTGGCCTGGGAATCTGGAATAGAGCCTAGTCAGCAGAGGATGGCGAGACAAGCAGCATGAAACTCTGCTTAGTAACCCCGTGTAGCTCGGGAACTTGTCCTGGCTGAAGAATACAGTATGAGATTCCACTGAAAGTGGTGCCCACGTCGAATGAGAGAACGAGTCTGCGTTGTCC
>JBBPJZ010000659.1:0-15539 GCA_038089015.1 Chalciporus aff. trinitensis | reverse complement strand
AGTAAACCGATGACTACTTCTTCTGACTGCGAACCAAGAACGAGTTCCGTTAAGTGAAACAGTGGTATAGGGCCTGTTCCCATGGTCTGGAACACCCACTCATCAGGATGCCCTGAGGGTGCTGACTTCTCCAACGTAAGTTTCGGGAGTGCAGGAGCGCCACGCAAGATGGTCGCAAACTGTGTCCAAGAAGGTCGGACTTCATTGAGACACTGGTAATGTAGTGCCAAGCTGGTGAGGCTGGAAGCCGTGGTGATCCATGTTTGACTCCATTCAACATGGACACTGGTAAGCTTCAGCAGCTTAAGACGAGGCGCCGAGCCACTGAAAAGGGTTTGGAACCCCACCAAGATGGGGTCGCTAAGGTATACATCCGCATCGTGGAGACCGTGGTGGAGCTGAATCGATTCCAATTGGGAAGCTGGGGGTGTCGTTGGACAAGAGACTGCGTTGAGGAACGCAGACATGTGGGGGGACTTTGCGCAACGGAGGTCAACGCAGCGCCAGCGCTGGACATGTGGAAGCAGTAGCAGGTATAGGGATAAGGCATCAGAGCACAACGTTTCATGGTAGGACTGTGAAGTGCTTTCGGAGACATTGATAATAATGGGAAGGGGGCTGCTTCGCTCCAAATAGTGGGTTACAAGAGCAAATGGTGGACGAGCAGTGTCCAAAGAGACTTTGATATCGGTTCAAATGGACGGGGTTGAGATGGCAATGTTCCGCCAGCTTTGGCAGACATGGGAGAGGATGATCGGAGCAAGTGGATCTCGCGGGACCAAATCTTCGACGGAGAGCTTGGACTTTGGTGCTTGTTCAACTTTATCCAGCACGGCGTCCTCAAGAAGTTGATACTTGTAAGCGGTGACCAGTGCGCGAGTTGGGTTGTTGTCGTAAGCAGCCACAAAGCTGAACACCCTCGAGAGAAGCCCGTACGGAAGCTTGCAAATAGGACATGAATTGCCGCTAGGACGGACAAATGGGTTCGAGTCAATAGGAACGTTTGGAAGCTGCATTATTGACGTGGATATAGAGAGCTGAGCGACCCGGGGTAAGCAAAGCCCGCAAAGTCAAAGTGAAGGGCGGAGTTGGGCCTTGGCCCAACCGTTGTAGCCGATCTGCCCTACTACTATAAGCTACTCATTTGAATGCTCTATGAGTAGCACAATTTCACCTTGCCTCCACTTTCTCGTTCCTACTCTTCAAAGGGGTATATTGGCACCCAGATCACTTCCTCGATTAGACTTCAATTACGATCGAGATTCCTTAAACACACAGTATATAAAAAGTGTACCGACCTTGAACGTACTGTCAGCTGCACTTGCGCTCGTCCTTTGCCTTTACATGTATACCTCGCAGCAAGATGGTCATCCAAATGGGCACTGCCGAGGTACACCAAACGGAACTCATCAGGGAAGGTGAAGAGAAAGAATCATGATCATCATGATCATGGTTGCATGGTCGATATATGCATAAAAGTCAAGGCCTACATTTTCATTCGCAGTATGATGTGAGGCATGTATCGGACGCAAGTAGGTGGCAGCCACTTCCCCTCCTGTCCTCCACCCCAGATATCTGACACGGACCACCACCTCTCCGTCCTCCACTCCACTCCGCAAGCCGATGGCGTCACACCAACTTAAGCGATCAATGTGGATGCGGTGTTGGCATCGTACTTGAAGTTTGGTTGGATGACTTGCTTGGACTTGTAGTACCGTGCCAGTCTGTGGATTCGAGACTCGATGAGAATGAGACGGAACTTGGAGTCCTTGTCTTTCCGGTTGACCTCAAGGTGTTTGCGGACGGAGATGGCTTTTTTGATGAGGTGGTAGAGGTCTTCGGGGATCGAAGGACCAAGGCCTACAGGGTGTCAGTCAAACTGCGCATATAGCCCTGAGGTCAATTGCGTACCGTGGCTCTTCAGTATACGGAGGATCTTGTTACCAGTCACGAAGCGGACTTGGGGAATTCCGTGCGAGTCACGGAGAGTGACACCGATTTGGGAGGGTGTAAGACCCTTTCGGGCGAGTTTCATGATGTGGTCGACGACATCATCGGGGGTGGTCTTAAGCCACGACGGAGGTGCGCGACGGTAAGGAAGAGCAGACGAGGCTGATGGTTCTCAGTGATATGTCGGCTGTGAATAGACGAGATAAGAGTACATACAGATACCCTTTCCGGGAGCATGCATACGACCCATGGTGGTTCTATTTTGCGCTGTCAGCACCGTTCCCGGCGACGAGGACGATGAACTGTGCTACTCACAGATTTTGAGGAGGACGTTGAGGAGAGTCTTGAGGTGGCCTTCAAGTCTGTCACAGCGTCGAACCCTGTCGCGGATACACAGTTTGTCACGCGTCACGGTGTGGCTTGGTGTGACATGTGACACTGTACAGTTGCAAACCTTAGTTTGAGACTCAGCTCGACTCACTCACCCGACAAGCCGACTTCAAGACTCAAGAGCCCTCGCCGTTGACGTCGGTGACAACGACACTCAAGACACCCAATGTACGTCCACGATTGTACTTGTACACCATCGTCGAGTGCTGATCAGGCTACTACAGCATGAAGATCAACATCGCCAGTGAGTATAATAAGAGGCTGATCACACATCCAAACCATCTCATATTCGCGTGCAGATCCCGCCACGGGGCAACAAAAGACCATCAACATCGACGAGGAGCGAAGATAGTACGTGAAACCCAACCATCACCCACCGTGTCACTCATTCGCATCCTTCACCATCCAGCCGTATCTTCTTCGAGAAGAAAATCGCACAGGAAGTCGAGGCAGACTCTATAGGCGATGAATTCAAGGGTTACGTCGTCCGCATCACTGGTGGTAACGACAAACAAGGTTTCCCAATGAAACAAGGTGTCCTTCTTCCCCACCGTGTCCGTCTTCTCCTCGCAGACGGTCACTCCTGCTACCGCATTCGTCGTGCCGGCGAGCGCAAGCGCAAGTCTGTCCGTGGTTGCATCGTCGGTCCCGATATCGCCGTTCTTTCCGTCGTCATCGTGAAGCAGGGTGAGGGTGAGATCCCCGGGTTGACCGACAACGTTCTCCCCAAGCGACTTGGTCCCAAGCGTGCAACCAAGATCAGGAAGTTCTTCAACCTGAGTAAGGAGGATGATGTGAGGAAGTATGTCGTCCGACGAGAGGTCACGCCGAAGAAGGAAGGTGGAAAGCCTTACACCAAGGCGTGAGTGTTTGCGCGGAAGGCGATTTACGAAGCTAAACCATACTATCAGACCCAAAATCCAGCGTCTCGTTACACCCCTGCGCTTGCAACACCGTCGTCATCTCCACGCCCTCAACCGCCGCCGGTTCGACCGCCAGAAGGAGCAGAAGACAGAATACGAGTGCGTACTGCTTCCAATACCCCCCATTGTCAAACTGACCTCCTCTCAGAGCAATCCTCCAAAAACGCCTGGCAGAGAAGAAGGCCAAGGTTGCTGCCATAAAAGCTTCACACAAGTACGTCAACCTGTCTCGTGCCCGAGGATAAACCCGTTTATACTTTTCCATCTAGGACTGCCTAACCGCCGGTTTCCCTCTCTCTACCCCACACGATCATGTGTATTCCACACTGTCATGTTCTTAGGCTTTCTTATGCTATTTCTTCATGCCTATGCAATGCTGACGACGCTCTCTTGGCCTACTGAACGCGTGCCAGTGAGTTGTAATGATGGTGATGGATGTTTACTCCCTGCGTTCGTTTGGATAGGTAGGCTGTCACTGATCTCCCTAGCACCGACGCGTCGTCTAATCGGTCTGAGGGATATGCGCATATATTCTGCTATATATCGCCTCCACACAGTCGATAGCTATCCATCTTCCGACTACCTCCTACGTCATAATTCAAGGTGTAGTGAAAAGACCATCACGAGATCACGTTTGATAGAAGGACGATGAGGCGCATATGGAAAACGGCAACCATAAGTAAGGAGAATCAGAAAAAACGTCGATGCAGAATAGCACGTATGAATGACTAACTAGGATGATGCATATCAATTGATTCGGTAGTAGGGGTCCCTTTGGGAGATACAATCATTGCGGTGAGTGCTTGAGAGTCTCCAAGTCAAACTCATCACCAGTTCTATCGCGACGTTTTGAATCCGAGTGAGGCTCTGGCTGATGGACGGAAATAGTCAGTGAAGATAGTAGCATCCAGATATCATGTTCTTCGTCTTGCAGGGGGTCGGGGTACAGATGAACATAGACAAGCATCCTCGCCTTCGTCATTCAAATCACAGCAGTCCTGGCATATAATTATGCCACAGGACTCGCAGGGAGTTACGGTATCACTCCTGCACATATCACAGCCGCAGGGGCTGCATTTATTGTGTTCACAGTGACAGCACGCCTCGCAAAACGGTGCTCCCCAATTGGCACAGTGTTTTGTGATGATGACTGCAGGTGGGTGATCCTCCTCGTCCGAGTCATTCTCCACCTCTTCACAATCATTGCAAATGGTAGGCTTCCTGAAAACTCCACAGATCTGGTAGTAAATGCAGCCTCTGTGGCAGAAGTGACGTCTGCAGCGAGGATAGACGACATAACTGGGATCATCGCCGTCCGACAACTGAGAACAGTTGTCGCAAAGCCATACACTACCGCATTTGCAATGATGGTCAGGACTCTCAGCGTTGCACTCCGGACAGTAGCTGAGGAAACGTTTTAAGGATGGCGGCCTCGATAGACAGTGACCTCTTGCGCCATGACAATATTTCCATTCGGCGTTGAGGATGATGGCCACTGGCATGCAATAGAGGCATGGTCCCATCTTCGGGGGATGTGTCCGCTCCATTGCTGCTTCGTCCCACCCACTGGCATGGAGGTTCATGAGCTCTTCAGGGCGGATATCAACGATCCGACCGATACACCAATGCATTTATGTGTTGCAGCACCGGTTTTTGCAAGTCAGATATTTGGCGATGGAAATATGGGTGCCTTCCTTGCCCAAGCATCGATGACAGGTGAAAATCGTCGTCGATCTACTGGGATCGACACAGCATAAACCATCCGCTACAGCCACACCCAGATAGCTGGCGTTAGCACAGGTCGCACCTGTACCACATTCGGGACAACTCCGTAGAAACTGATGACACAATGGACATGTGCGCAGGTTGGCCTGGAGGAAGGGAGCGGGTCGATGATGCCGTGGTTGATCAACCCATTCATATAGGCCTACGGTTGGATAATGAAATAAGTTGTCCCCACTTAAAATATAAATAGTGAACGGAGGAGTACTTACTCGTGCGTTTTTGAGCAAACCATCGGCATAATTTCGTAGCTTCGTTGCAGCAGAGAGGCCTTTGGCAGTATCCCATACCGGCATCCATGATGAGAGGCTTCCATCGACTTGAGGTCAATATCACACTGATCGGAGGGGTGAAAACCCGTAGATGTCCAGGGTTGGACTGTCGCGAGCAGTACGGAAAGCTCGGGGAGGTCATGGTTGGGCTGACAGTAAAAGGTGACTTTGTCTGTGGAGAGATTGAATTTGAGCGCCGAGAGGAGAGAATGCAATCGGTCGTCATAAAATGATGGCAAGGGGTTGGAATGAAATGATTTGTTCCTTTTGGCATACATGAATGTGGACGCGGCCCTCTTGTGGTGTTTCTCTACTACTGGCAGTTGATGGTGAGGGTGAACAACAAGCTTGCAAAGTCGCCTCCGAGAGACTGAAATAACGAAGTGTTATTCCTCTATCACCTGATGGTGCGGGTGACTGCTGACCGTAGGCACGTCAGACCGACTAAAAAAGCATGGGAAAATCAAATAAAAAAGACATGATGTAGACTTGGGAATGCGATTTGAATGCAGCCCACAATGCTCGTGTCCAGAGGCAAATGCACTGTGCCGATCACAAGCTTGTGCAGGACCACAGTCGCTCCCAAGGATTCATTGAACAAATTCAAGTTCGTCGTTGTAGGTGTCCCGGGTTCTCCTGGAACGGGAAACAGGGAAGGCGAGCTGAGACCGACAGAAAGGACGTTTCAAATGCTGAATTGTCTAAAACCTGTCATTGCCAAGATGTTAGGGTCAGTTGAATGGGCGATAAGCCAACTGTACACTGGGAATCGCACAGCTCAGATCCATGGACGACATATTACAGCGTTTCGTGATGTTGGATCGTGCAGAAGGTTGAAAAAAGTTCGTTGTTGAGACATTTTCCCTACAAAATGTGGGCGAAGGTATTGCCTGATTGTGGTGTCTTGATTTGCGTCCTGAGTGCAAAGGAAGACGCGTGGATTCTGGGAGAGAAATACACGTGGGGATTGGTAGGACAAGAGGTCGAGGATTGCTGTGGAGTCCAGAAGTACAGTATCTCGCCAGTGATAGTACATCTCGTGTGTTACATAGAGGGAATGTTGGAGAATATATAGGATGAATGTAACGGAACATAGGTATGTACAGTGAAAGAAAAGAGCAGCGAGAAACCAACAGTCAGTTCGGATACTCAGAAAGCGACCACCCCATCAGACAATGTCTAAAACAGATGCCTTGATATCTCGGGAAGACGTGATGCTAGGAATCCGGACGACGATTTCCCCTTCAGTGGGGACCCGCACGAACTCCCGTGGAGATTTTTGTTCGAGAAGGAGGGCAGTAAAAGGCTGTCTGAGACGGGCGATCATGCGGAGGGCTAGAGCATGGTTGTCATCCACGGGGTTTGATCTGCCACTGATCGCCCTCCAGGGCAAGCGGCTCTGCGAGAAAATACCACGACTTGTGTCTTGAATGCTACTGGCCACATCAAACTGGTAGGTTTGATCTAGGACGTGGCGGATCCATGGGTGCACGAGGACAAGCCTGCGAGGCTCCTGGTTCGGAAGCGAGGCAGCAGTGATGATGTCTGCAGCTCCGAGCGCGGATGTTGTCACACGGTAAACGTTGCTTTCAACGAGCTGTAGTTCCTTGACGGGGAAGGTGATGCATGGGAGATACAAATGATGGCTAACAAAGCGAACAGCAGGGAGGTGGGTGACCCGGTCGTAGATCGTCATGCACTCCTGATGAGTGATGGAAACAAGGAGTCGTGAGACCTCGGCTTCCATTGTGCTATCGTCAAGAGTTGGTGGGCCACATGGAATTTGACTGTACACGGAGAGGTCAGATGGAAGCGCACTGTTGTATACTGATGCTGTTCCTGTCCACCCAAGCACGGCTATCTCGCCCGTGCGGGACACAATCTCCTTGAGCAAGTGTCCGAGCGTGACTTCTTTCCCTTCGCCGTAACGGGGAACAATATCACTCTTGAAGATTCCAATCAATGAGTAAGCGAGGTCTTCATCAATGGTCGCCTTTTGCACCGAAGCGAAACGCAATTTCTCCATTACTGCTAGATGTCGGGGACTAAATGACGTAATTGTTGCAGGGGCAATACCAGTGGAAGCAGACAACTCTGTGAGGATGAGCGGAGATTCCTTGTGGTTTGCACTGGTGTCATTCAAGTATAGCTTCCAATCGCTTGTGTAGAACCAGATGACTTTCGATGAAAGGAGTTCCTGTCCTGTCCACGCCCGAGTCATCCAACAGCTCTTGGTGAGGTCTCCAGGTTCCGATGAAGAGGTGACATCTGCGAGATGTACGAGTGTGGCCGCCGCAAGCTCATACCACCGATACATGGATGTGATTGATTGATTTTGCACCGAGCTGTCCGTCTTGTCGATACAGCATGTATCACTCCAGCACCACTGACCACCGTTCTGCTGGACCATGGAGCAGAAATTTTGAACCTTGACATTCTGTTGTGTCAACGGTAGTTTCCAGATAGACTCGATCCCATTGACATGCTGTAGTGTGGGCTCCTTGCCTTCCCAAACATGCGAAAGAGTAGTGTATTGAAAGTATGTTGTGACTGTTCGTTGGATCCGCGAACGATCTAGTTCGGTGGTGATAGATGAGACAAGTTCCTTGTATTCCTTCTCCAATTTGAAGATCCGGATTCGTTCCGGCCCATCGCAGAGGCGACCGGTCGTGACATCAATGAGAACAAGTGGACAGAGCTGGAAGACGTCACAAATACAGGCATCAATCGCTGTCATGGTTTCTTTGGGTGCCACATATTTTTCCACGAGTTCTATTGGACGAAAGCATTTGTGTAGGTGAGCGTGGCCTACAAGGTAATACAAGTACTCACGAAGTGTCCCCTTGTCAGAGGAGCCCTTCATCATGGACAGCATAGTGCGAAATATGCTGATAGCTTCATCATACATCTGAGCACCATGAAGTGCAGCATGTTTTAGTTTGTATCCAGTGTAATCTGAAGGGTCCAGCTTGATGAGCTAGGAGGAGGGGGTCATTCCATGAGTACATGGCTCAAGAGAAGAACACACCTCATCTGCATCATCTAGCACAGCATCCCACAAGTTTTGTGCCAACCATGCATCACACCGCTTCCGCAGGACTCGGAGTCTCATGGCAGTCACAGGGTTGAGAGACAGGGCTGCAGAGTATTGCATAATTGCTCTCTCATAATCCCGGGAGTCGGCCGCACTATCCCCACTGCTATCAAGTTTGGCAATGCACCTTCCTTTAAACTCTAATATGAATGTTCCAGTTGACATTAACATCAGATATCTTACCTCTAGTGACAAAGCTCACCTGTCATCCAGTCAGAGAGCACCTTGTCCTTAGAGTACTCATCATCATAGGAGTTGAGTATCTCGAGGAACACTGCCACCGCTGCCTCGACACGACCAAGACCATACATAGCTTCACAAAGGCCCTGCTGGACCACAAACTTGGTCCCAGTGAAAGACCACTCGAATATCTGGGAGTTATGATATGTAAGCCTGGTAAACAATTCTGAATCGAACGCATGAGTGAGATGAGGTGCATCCGAGAGTCAAGTTCCTGTGTGGATGGCAGCACCTCCCATGCATGCTCGAATGATTTCAAAGCATGTTTGAAATCTCCTTCCCTATTTAAAACATTTCCATTGAGAATGTGCATTTTTGCCTAATAATGCATACATTAATAACCACATTCACAAGCCCCACATTGTACACATGCCTGAATGAGAGAGCAGAGATCTTTTTCGTATTCAATCTCTATGAGGTCTTGAACACGTGACAACCCATCCTCACATTTCCCTGCGGTGAATAACAAGATAGACTGGGAAAACGAGTGAGATTAAGATGATGAAGGGGTCTGTTTGGGCAATGATACCTTGACTAACAAGAGATATTTGCTGTCATTTTGATCGCAGTCGATAAACACGAGATCAAATGCCCGCATAGCACCCTCAACGTTATGATCGCGAATGAGTGCAACAGCCTTCGCTATATGCGCGATGGTTTCTGGAACGATCTTCTGTGACTGGGAAGGCGAGAAGCAACCATAGACAGAAGGATGACCGGGAGAAAGTACCTTGGTTGCCCCATTGTGCGCTAGACACCAATGGGTCAGAAATGTCCATACCAGTGTACGTCTGGTAAATTTGTTGGTGAGTGTATTCGAAGCCCATGTAATGTTGTCTTTCAATAAGGCATCAGCGTGGCTGAGACCCTCGTCTGCCCATTCTGGCAGTGGGGCGTCGCCGATATCCACGAGTGGAGGCTGAGAATGTTGCACTAGAGATAAGGAAATGTATCAGTTTAGGCTTGATACCCAAACCTGAGGCTACTCACCCCATGTATGGAAAGCGGGGGTGTGATGGGGGTCGGGTGATCAGACATGACGATGTGCGGGGTTGTATGAGTACTCACGTTGACGGAGTGGTAATTAAAAGGTAGGATACTCCTGAGATTTCTTATGGTAATCTTTCCGTCCTTATCTCCAGCCGCGAGATAACAGTCGTTATGAGAGAGCGCAATGGAATGTAGTTGAGAGTCATGGTGGATGACGGAGCCGATTTGTGTATGAGTGGCAGTGTCCCAGAGGGAGACGGATCTGCCGGATGAACATACGATGAACTTGCCGTTGTTGGCTAAGGCGATGGAGGGGAACCTCTCGTCACCGTGAGTGTTCCACTTGGACAGGATTGCACCAGTCGATGCGTCGATACACTCGACGATATCGAAGGATACAGCAAATATTTTCTGGCCGTCAGATGTCCAGACGAGAGGGGTAGTTGGCCTTGCTTTCATGTTGAATAAAATCTCGACTTGCATATTGCCAGTATGAGCGTCGTAGATGCGAAGAAGGTTGGCGAAAGTTGCAGTTGCTAAGCGATCACCATCTGGAGAGAACCGCACCGCTACCATGGAATTATCGTGTTCCAGAGGTCCAACGAGTCTCTGTCCAGTTTTGATGTCCCAAATAGACACTGTCTCGTCGTGAGATCCAGTTGCGAACTTTGACGAGTCGGGTGATACGTCGACCGTTTGGACCCAGTCCCAGTGCTCCACTGAGATGACCCTTCTGCGAGCTATCCTGTCCCAGACATTCGCCTCCTTGTACTCCCCAGTTACAATCCACTTGCGGTCTTTGGACAACGCCATGGCATCGACGCAGCTGCTCGTTTTGATTCCGGTGTCAACTTCCTTCCCATCTTTGACAATCCATTCGCGAAGGACGCTCTCATCCCCACCAGTCAAGATGTGCTCGTCATCCTCGTCGAACAAAATCGACCATACTGCCTTATGACCATCGACTTGCACCGTTGTTGGGACATCTGGGGACTGTGAGCATTCCGACTTGAGTTCATTGTATCCGACAACGGATACTTACCCATGTCGCTCGTCGACACCACCATACGCGGGCAGCAGTAGGTCAAGAGAGCGTACGGCCCTATCTTCCCATCTCAACGACCCACACGTGTTTCCTTATATCGACATAGATCAACTCCCACTTGCAGCCGCCTCGTGTCTTTGGCGCTTCCGAGTCCTCTCTATCACCATATTCCTCTTGCTCTATCAAAATCATCAGGTTTACAACACAAACCGCATCCTCACATCCGACAGACGCAGTTCTGGGGCCACACGGGAGGTCTGGGCTTGCAGCATGCACGTGTGGAATGCCTTCAGGTTCGTGTTTGTCTTCTCCCATTTGCTATATCTGAACTACTGTACCACTTTACAGCACCATATTACTCTGATCCGCGCCATCCGGGATTAACAGTATCCCCCCTTTAATGACGACAATGTCTCTCCATCGTGCACAGTATTAATCACTCGCGTCTGCGCACTCGCCTATTCATGGCACGAGGTCCCCTTCTTGCAGGCCAAGAGCTTCGAGATTCCTCAGTCACAGGCATTCATTTCCGCTCTCAGCAGATACCCAACATAATCAGGTGTGCACACAATTCAGTTCCCGATATCCCATCTAGTCAGTTGCGTTTTAGCCTTCAAAGGCCATCACCCCTCTACCCGTCGAAGCTTGCAGCGAATCCTGATCCTCGATCGTGGTCGCATTCGGATTTCCCTCTGACATCATTGTCCAGACGGGGGTCTGAGAAAATGACGAAGCCACGCTGAGGGGCTCGGGCGATGGATCCGGGGTAATGCGGTGTGTACTCTCAGACTCCCATGGCTAGTCTGACTCGAAATTTGAGCCAGTTCGTCAAGAGAGCCCCTCATTGCGTATGTCTCAGACACTCAGTACGGCTGGAAAGGTGTGGGTGGGATATGGATCGCCTTTAGGACGGAGGAATGGATGTCAGCTGTTACATTTGGCTACGGCATCGTGGTATTTTTCTCTGGTAACAACTCGTCGAACCACGAGGGAGGAAAGAACGAGAGCAAACTAAGGAGCGGACTCAGAAAAGGAACTGGGCCGTGTGCCTCATTCTTGCAATGCTTCCCAGCTTCGACGTCCCTACCCGACACGCAGGAGAGCAGCGATGTGAATACCCTGGACTAACGGCCGACAGAGCTTCTCGTTCAACGTCTTCCTCAAAATCTGTAAGTAGCCCGTTGGGCCCATCGTCACCAGGTGTTGACGGTACTGACAGAGCAACCATGGGCCATTTCCGCGCTCTATGCGCTCTTGTGTCAACTCGCGGCCGAAACCCTGCTACCTGGCCGCATTGCACTTCCTTGTGGCTCAAGATTACCCGAAACGAGTTCATCGTCGAACTTGTGCGCAAGATCTTACCCTTTCGTAAATTGGTCTCACTCCCTGCGACTCATAAGGAATTCCCCGCGTTCGTTTTTTCATCAATAGCAAGATCCACCCTGTATTTAAGTGTCACAATATACGATTTTGTTTGGATTGCATGTGCTATTTGACTTGTCAATCCACACTCTGGTTAACTCTGGAAAACAGGTACAACCCCAGCGTAGAAGCATCGAAACGTCTCATCCAACCTCTTCTCATCATCCACCATCACTCGATGAATCAAAGGTTGCATTACTTCCTTCCCCAACAACTGCTCACAGTTCGTGGGCTCTCGTTGGCAACGCCCACCGATGGAAGGATCTGGGATACAGGACCACATCATCGTGACAAGGATGTTGGAGGCGGAGGTGGCACAGATGAAGGAGGAACCAGACGTATGTCTCGGCGAGGTACTTGGAGATTAATTCTAGGATTTCAGTGTTACCCCTCAGGCAGTCGTCGGAGCCGGGTGTATCGATCAATATAACCTCATTGTCTTCAAGCGTGAATTGGCGGGATACCCGATATTGTTGGTGCGGCTTTCAAGGCTGTCCCCGGTGGGCAAGCTAGACCTGCTGACGAGGTTGACGAAGTACAGAGTGGTTTGAACGATAATGTGCCTGGCGAGCAAGGATGGTACACATGATTGGTTCTTCGGTTCCGGTGGCTCCCATGACCTGGCAGTGAGTATTTGATATGAGCAAGACGACATGGAGGCGTTTTAGGGAATGGACTTATTTTCGGTTTGTTTGCCTTATGGACTCCTAACATTTCAAGGACAGACGGTGGATACACAATGTGACGTCCCCTTATATTTCCACTCCGTTTCCTGGCGGATTCGGTTCGCACCGGGTAGACTGAGCGTAGGCACGTCGGACCAGCTAGGCTTGGAGACGCTACTTACCGTACACTGAGCCGATCACAAGCTAGCCTAGAGCCTGTGGAGTATCACACCCGCTCCTAAAGGTTCATTGGCAGTGGATCAGGCCATACCGGTACTTTGATGCATAATCTCACTGTACTGTAGTCAATCCGTTGATGCAAAATCGCTTGATTTGAACATACCAAAAGCGTGGGAAATGAGTTGAAAACTTAGGAGACTTTGGAAAACATATTAAAAACACAGGATTGTGGCTTCCACAATGCATATGGGAGTATTCTGAATTGTAGGAAATATGAGTATGATATACTATAAGACATCTGGGTCATCAATGTATGTTCAATCCCAATGTTACTTCTGTTCCTGAAGAAATATCCTATAAATCTCCTATAAAATGCGAAAATTCAAACATTGGGACTCTGATTGCATGCCCAGAAGTCTTCTGAACATGAAAATGGACTCATAGAAGGTGATCTGACATAGTTCAGATGTTTTCTGTATACTCTACTGATGTAGGATATCAAAAATGCGAAAATGTATGTATGGCATAATAGCTGGTGTAGGCAGCATTCCTTTCCTCGTGGTCAGGGTCTTGGATTTCTAAATTAGGCTTATCTTGGAGAAGAGAACAGACCGTCGGGCAGTGTGTAAGGTTTACTGTACCCTGAGACCAGTCTATTTCTGGGTTGTGCTTCTTTAGCCAAGAGAATCCAAGAATGAACATGTTTTTGCCAAGGTTGGTAACTTTGGTGGTAACTCTTTCCCAACGTCCCTGATATTCTAAGATCAATTCAGCGGAGTGGGAAATGGATCTGGCCAAGTTCTTCATGCCATCCACATTATACATGGGGATCTCATGTCTCAACCATGTTAAGGGTATCTTCCGTGCTGTAGCCCACTGTTGATCGATAAAAATAGCATTCACTCCTGAGTCAAGCAGGGCTGAGAGCTGTATAAATGATCAGCCAGATTTAGGACAGATCTTAATAGGAAGAAGAATTCCACAATTTGGGTTTAGACTCCTCACAAGGGAATCTTCTGAGATAGAAGGGATAGAAGGGAATGGATTGAAAGAGGAATTAAGCACCAGCATAATGCCCTGGCCATGTCCATCAAGGGACACCTCTGTCAGCAAGGTAATACATGAGGTAAAGATTTTTTTAGAGTTTTCCACATTTTCAATAGATAACGGAGAGTAGCGAGATTCTTCCACACACCCAGATTCATGTGGAAGAGGAATCATTTTCCCAACTTCTTCTTCTCAAGGGTTTCAAGGTTCTTGAACCACACTCGTGCCTCATCTAGAGACATCTTGGCAACGTGTTTCATTGTGGTGTCTTCGCCTACTTCCAAGGGAGTTTCTTCATCCCATTCAGTAGCAGCAGCCCATACTTTGGACACTTTCCTTTCCTTATTCTTCTTACAAGAAGCCTTATGGGTTCCCCCATAGTACTTGCATTCATCGCACTGTACTTTAGGTTTCTTACAGTCACAGGAGCTGTGCCCGTCCTGACTGCAATTAAAACACTTAAGGGGTTTCTTCTTCTTCTGAGGAGAAATGGCGTTGAGGTCTTCGCCATCAGACATTTCAACCATGTCAACATCCATAGCATCCGGATCATGCAAAGAAGTCTGGGCTGCAGTGCCTTTCTTAATATAGCTCAAAAGGGTCTTACGCTCACCCAAATCTTTCAGCAATTTGATAAAGGTGTCGTAATTGTTTTGTTGCCCTTTCTCCATGATAATCTGAGACAGGATATCAGGGTCGACGTTCTTTTCCAGCAGCTCTATGTGATGCGGGTCATCCCATCTGTTGAAAGCACAGTGTATTTCAAATTTAGTAAGGAATGTCTTCATTCACATACTTCCTTGCTTAAGCCCTTCAATTTGCTTTTGGTGGTATTCCTGTTCATTTGACAAACGGAAATGAGCCACGATAAGTGTTTCGAACTCAGCCCAGGTGTAACTTGTTCCATCAAGTATCTTCTGGCTCATGGCATGTGAGAAATCTCCGGCAGCTCTGCCTTTCATTCGACTCAGGGTTGCCTTGATGGCTGTCATCCCTGGGAGTGCCAAGAGATTCTCATCTCTCCATACTCTGACTCTCATCCACCATTCCTCAAATATCTTTCCTTTCTTTCCATCATAGTCGCCTGGCTCTGCCATGACTTTGGAAAGCTTAGATAGGGAAGGAGTGAAAGTGGAAGTGGGTATGGCAGCTACTTGCGCTTCTAACTGCGCTAAATTGCTTTCTGAAATGACCGCAATACTAACTTGAAGTTGATTGTGCTTCAAGACTTGAACTTGATCCTTAAGGCTTTCGTTGCCAGTAGACCGTCAGGTAGAAGTATTGAGGGAAATCTCCAAGAGGTTTAGACTGAGGAGTTTCCCAGTCCTCTTGGGTTTGTATAGACAAACTATGTGTTACGGTGCCCTCACAAAGCGCGCTACATTTCATGGACTTAACCATTTCTCTTCGCTCTATGCTATCTTATCTTATCTCTTCAGGATTTTATCTTATGATCATATCTGATCACAGACATGTGGTGTTCCAGTTCGTTGCCACAGTCGCCACCTCACTTCCACTCTATCCCCATATGGACTAATT
>JBBPJZ010000658.1:0-15556 GCA_038089015.1 Chalciporus aff. trinitensis | reverse complement strand
GGAATGCGAGCGGCCGTTCTGCGGTGAATTGACCTACAACAAGCCAACCTTATCGCTTGCCTCTGTAAGGATCAACCTCTCAGCCGGATCTCGCTATACAATGATAGGTCGGTGGTGTACAAGTCCTTCCTTAACCAGTTTGACACAGTCCGCCGGGGCAAGGAGAGCGACGGAGCCGAGAAAGCAACTCTTTCAGTGAGGACAGATCACGAAAAGACTACTCACTGCATCCCGTGGTTGCCGGTCATCGAAGCGGCAGAACCCGTACCATGGGACAATATGATGTCACTATCTCTACCATTGATACGAAAAACCGGTGTTGGCGGCATATCAATCACTTCGAGCAGCATCAGAAATTCAATCAAAATAGACCAGAGATACGTTGATGCGATAGGGCCCCAAGTTGTCAAAGTTAGACTTAACACTAAGTAAGCTAATGAAGATAAACTTACAAAGAAGACTGCTTAATGGTTTTGGAGGCTATTGCCAGAACTGCTCCTTCGTTATTTCAACGCCCCGCACCGTGGAGAACGAGATGGCATCACGAGAAGAAAGGCCGTGCCTTGCCTTCTAAAAGACCTGCGATCTACTGCAGAGATCAGACGGGAAAAAAGAAGAAGAACTGCGCGGACTCGACTGGAGGGTAAAGCTACGAGTCTGAGGGGAATTGTAGAGTGATCGGGTTGTGAGTTGCTAATCTGACCTTGGTCCTTCGATCAACCGCGGACATCATGGTGCGGTTCATAGGGTCCCAAAACGGATGGCATTTTTCAAATGGACCGCATGTTGAATCAATGCGCACTAAATTTCCATACGCTTGGAAACATTTGTCGTCTCGAGCACCGCAAAGAAGTTAGCACATCTGGCAATATTGGATGTACAATTCACGCAATAGCACACGAGGTGGACACAGCCTGGTGGATGTCCACAAGGTTGTCTGCTATGTTTGAATGACAAAGTTCAGCGCCCATCGGGTTGCCATCAAACCATACTCACCAATCGCCTCAAATGAACAAAGAACGGCCTTCCAACTTGAAGACCGTGATGATAGATACGGCTTAGCCCCGCTTGGTCACAGGGTCGTATGCACAAAATGTCTTGGCCTAACGGAAAAGCACATCCTCCAGCCAACGGGGGTGGTACAGCAGCTATGCCACATTGGTAATTGATCTGCGGGTCTTACGTGGAGCCTGAGTATCTACGATCATGGAGCGCGGCGGTGCAGACCAACTATGCAGCAAGATAGGATGAACGGATAAGGAGGAAACACTGCTCCGGAGTGTTTCCGCCGTTAGTGTACATGTGGGTGAGCAGCAATTGCCAGTGACTCGCGCGACGGAGATGGGTAATCGGACACTCTGGATCATAGAGAATAGGTACCAATGCTCTCCGTCTCCAACCTAACCTTCCAACCTACCTTAATAAGTGTTAGTTCAAGTAGCAGTGCATCTTACAATGGGGCAGTGTCGAACATTCTGCGACGCGGTAGTGGCACGTGTTTCCCTGTTCTGCCTCAGCGAACCAAGTCAACCGAGTCCATGGTCACAGTCCACTTGCTCTACACTAACGCCGATTTTGTTCGACTAAGCTGAAACATCTGCATCAACTACAGCAATCGTGCTTGTGTCCCAGAATAGCAGCCGGGATGCATGTCACACCGACAAAGATATCGCGAAGCTCCCCCAAATCGACCAAGTCAAGTTCCACGCGAAAGTACGGGGGAACCAGGGAGCTGTATACCCTTACAGGTGAATGTTCTCCCTCGGATCAGCAGTGTGATTTACCAGGGCTTTGAACATACGATGGGCGAATTGATGCCAGGATTCCCATTGAAGTTCATTAAGAGGGATAAAGACTCTACGAGCTATTTTGAAGGTGGAAGTTGGTTATCACAGAGCGATAATAATAACCTGAACTGATGATGATTCCCATGTTCATAGAGACTGGCTCTATTATGAGACCGTCAATAATATCATCCAAGCGCTGGTCGGTATCCTTTCAGAGGTCGCATTCAGGCGGTAAAAGTCCTGCAGCTTGAAAGAGCTAGTTCCGGTTGATGGAAGTGACAACCCGAGGAGGCGATAGTACGACGGGCGGGGTCATCGGTGGGTCCCAACCGGTCAAGTTCGCCGGGTCAGTGTTGCCTCCATTATGTTATCTGCTGGATATTGGGCGCTGGCAGACCCAGATTCAACAGAACCACATGGATGACGGACTTAGTGGATCTGCGTCAGGTCCGCATTTGCTTACAGGACAAGCACTCGGTTGTGACCGAGGCCGGAGGTGAGAAGAACAAAGTTTGATGTCAATGCTACCGAACCTCCGTGGATTCGAGCTGGTTCAACTACACCGGTTCAGTTGGATCAGAGTGGCTAATGATCTACAAAGTCGGAGATACGCTCTCCATACTGCCTCCTGCTTCTATTGCAGGCCATTCATTTATTTGGTGTTGACCATCTGTGTGCTGTTTAGGTGGCGCACTAGCGACGACTGTCTTGGCGAGGTCCCTTTCCGACCTGCAGTGCTCCCGTCAACGAGTCAATCGGTATCATAAGCGAAGCGGCTTTCTGAATCTGCATCGCTGTCAATGAAACTCAATCTACGATCGGCGCCTCACGCGAATAACGGAATGGGATACGGAGCTTTAGTTCATCCTTGATGTGGACGTAACTCGTAATTTGCTCGCCTGCAGGTCGCCCTGCCACTTTGCTCGGTGGTTTCTTAGGATCTAACCGTTCACACAGCCATTCGCACACACTTGTGTGTTTCGCATCACAGAAGCGCGACGCGCCTCCAACGTATAAAGGTTGGACATCCCAGGGGATCCGACCAACACCAACCAAGCCCTCTTACCTCGACTTCGACGTGCATCCCCCCTACGAACCCCTGTATACTTTTGTCATCATCAATGGCTCCCGTCGCTGTCACGTCTTCCACCCCTGTCAACGTCATTCATGACTTGAAAGCTTCCCTCTCGAGCACCGTTGCAACTACTTCCTCGGACACCCTGCTCGACGTTTTCTCTAGAGTTGTCTCCCAATATCCCACCCGCGAGCTGGGCTTCATCACTTCCTCGGCCCACGACTCTTCCATTCAAACCAAGACATTCAGCGAGTTCAGTCAATATGCTCACGCTCTCGCAAAGGCTATGCTTGCCTGGGGCAAGCCGAAGGGTTCCGTCATCGTTGTTTACCTCACTGAGCATGAGGACAACATGGCAGCCATCTGGGCTTGTCTTATGGCCGGTTACGTCCCCTGCTTGCAACCCGCATTGAGCGCCCAGCAGGCCCACAAGGAGGGTCACGTCGCTCATATCAAAAGTCTCTTCTCTTCGGCAACCTGGCTTACCAACGAGAGCGGTGCTGAGCAAGTCCAGTCGATCTCCGGTCTCGATATTCACTTGCTATCCGAGCTCAAGGCTTCGGCTCAGAGCTTGGACACGGAGTTCATTGTCCACCGACCAAAGCCCGATGACGAAGCCATCCTGTTCTTGACTTCCGGGTCGACAGGTTTCTCCAAGGCTGTCGTCCACACCCACCGCACCATCATCGCTGCTTGCTACGCCAAGGCTCAAAACTATGGTCTTACCTCACGATCCAAGATAATGAACTGTGAGTTCGATAATCGCTTCTCAAATGCTGTACTGACGTAACTACAGGGGTTGGATTCGACCATGTTGCTGGTTCCCTGGAGATGCACATTACGCCTCTTTTATATGGGGCGTCGCAGTTGCACGTCCATGCATCTGCTATTCTTTCTGATCCTCTTCGCTACCTTCGTTTGATCGAAGAAAAGGTTTGTGCGCAGCGCTGTTACACTACGGAAATAATTCTAACCACTTGTATGTGCTTAGTCAATCGAGCTCGCTTTCGCACCCAATTTCTTGCTCGCGAAACTCACACGTGACCTCGAGAGCCGCATTGACCTTGTCGGCAAATTCGACCTCTCTTCACTTAAGCGTATCAACAGTGGTGGTGAAGCAGTCATCAGCACTACCGCCCAAGCATTCACCAGGACTTTGAAGAACCTCGCAAAGGATGGCAAGGCCTCCTTCGCAATCTCCGCCGGTTTCGGTATGACTGAGACATGGTGAGTTTACTTATATATGAGTCCTGGTTTCACTATCTGACCCGTGCTGCTTCAGTGCCGGATGTATCTATGACCCTATTGACGTCTCTGTCAACCCCCCTGGCTACGAGTTCTTGGAGCTCGGCACCCCCATCCCCGGCTGTGAGATGCGCATCGTCAACCCAGAAGACGGATTCACTCCTCGTCCTCACGGACAGAGTGGTGAGCTCCAAGTTCGCGGCCCCATGGTCTTTGTCCGGTATTACAACAACCCCGAAGCAACTGCTTCCAGCTTCGTTGAAGGTGGTTGGTACCGCACCGGTGACGTCGGCATCATCGAGAATGGCAAGATGAGGTTGAGTGGTCGTATCAAGGACACTGTCATCGTCCACGGTGTTTCATATGGTATTCCTGAGCTCGAGACCCACCTCCAGACCGTCGAGGGCGTTACTCACTCCTTCCTCGCTGCCGCACCTTATCGCGCACCTGGTCAAGAGACCGAGGGATTCCTCGTCTTCTACGCTCCCACTTTCGACCTCAATGACGAGGATGCTCCTACCAAGCTCTATACTACTCACCGTACCCTTCGTGATGTTTCCGTCAAGATGATCACTCTCCCACCCCAGCTTATCATCCCTATTCCCGCCGACCAGATGGAAAAGACTACCCTCGGCAAGCTCTCCAGGGCTCGTCTCGTCAACACTTTCAAGCAAGGTGGACTCGCCAAGCACATTGCACGTGCAGAGGAGTTGCTCAGCATTGCTCGTGATGCCAACTTCATCGCGCCTTCCACGGAGACGGAAAAAACCTTGGCTCGCATCTACGCCGACATCTTCAACCTCAACCTCAGCGACATGTCCGCTGGTGACAACTTCTTCGAGCTCGGTGGTACTTCCATCGATGTTATCCGACTCAAGCGCGACGGAGAGTCTGCTTTCAACTTGCCCGAGATCCCCACCATCCAGATCCTCAAGCACCCCGTTCTCTCTAACTTGGCTAAATACATCGACGCCTTGGTTTCCAAGGATGCCATCCAGGAGGAGTACGACCCTATCGTCCCTCTTCAGCTCACTGGAGACAAGACCCCCATCTTCATGGTTCACCCCGGTGTCGGTGAAGTCCTCATCTTTGTCAACCTCGCCAAGTACTTCCAGAACGAGCGTCCCTTCTACGCATTCCGTGCTCGTGGCTTCGAGCCCGGCCACCCCTTCTTCACTACCATGGATGAGATGGTTTCCTCCTACGCCGCTGCTGTCAAGCGCACTCAACCTCATGGTCCCTACGCTATCGCTGGTTACTCATACGGTGGTGTCGTCGCTTACGAAGTTGCCAAGCGTCTTGAAGCTATGGGTGATGAAGTCAAGTTCACGGGCCTTATCAACATTCCTCCCCACATCGCCGACCGCATGCACGAGATTGACTGGACTGGTGGTATGCTCAACCTGTCATATTTCCTCGGTCTCGTGTCCAAGCAAGCTGCCAATGACCTCGCACCCTCGATGAGGCCCCTCACTCGCAAGGAGCAGCTCGAGATTGTGTGGAAGTTGTCTCCTCCCGAGCGTCTCGTTGAGCTCCAGCTCACTCCTGAGAAGCTCGACCACTGGGTTGACATTGCTGGTTCTCTCATCGAGTGCGGTAAAACATATGAACCAAATGGCTCCGTCTGTAAGTCGACCACCTATTCTCCTCGATCATTCGCAGTTCTGACGTGATCTGAATACAGCTTCCCTTGATGTCTTCTACGCCATTCCTCTCCGTGGGAGCAAGGAGGACTGGTTGAACAAGCAACTCAAGCCTTGGGCAGGTTTCAGCCGTAGCGAGCCCACATACACCGATGTCCCAGGACAGCACTACACGCTCATGGATTTCGACCACGTCCCTGGCTTCCAAAAGATCTTCCGCAGCCGCCTCGAGGCTCGTGGTCTTTAAGCTGAAACGCGTTGGAGCCTGGAAATCGCACTAGAATGGTTTGTTTCATCAATGAATATAGTATCTAAGTATCTATCTATGTATATGCTACCTTACCACGTCACACCCTCCTTCGTAACTTTTCCTCGCTTAGCAAACGTGTCATAAGGACACCGTAACAAATAGAAAGGTCCTTTTGGTTTCTAGATACCAATGTAGTACTCTAGTGTACTATGTCCATCTCTTCATACATATGTACTCAAAAACCACAACATAGCCGATTTTCTTGCCATACTCTTCTCCATCGGTTTAATTAAGTCCGTCCGGATTCATGATCATTGATCAAGGCTTGAGGTTTCAGATGACTCGTGTGCCTTCGGGTGCTAACCCCACTGTGACCTGTCAGTCAGAGATAAAGGTGGCTGCCTCATGACCAAGGGATGATCGATGATCCCTTGATGATCCCCCTGACAAGTGCGAGTGATCCGCGACATCATTTCAATTTTCACTCGGAGGCCGTACACCTAGGTACACCGCCTCTAAGTAAGAACGACGGTCTTCCGCTCACTCGGAGAGATTAGTATACCTGCCAGTTCGGAAACGGGGCTTGTTTCTTGTCCGACTCGGAATCCGTCCATCCGATCTCGCTCTCTCTCTCTCACATCCTGCTGGTCCGACCTCTTCAGCCTCGACCGACTCGTCGCATGCATAGATACCCAGGCTCGTGCGATCGATAATTATAGTCTGAACTGATCAAGCTCGCGACGATCGAGTCGTCAATTCTTTTTTTTTTTTGTCACGTCGTCTTCGTGACCACATGGTGGCCGTGTCGACTCACCAGATGCGATGCCGATGTCATTGACATTTCCGCGGGCTCTCCTGACGTTGAAGAATATTGTTGTGCCGGTCCCGAGGCCGACTTTCTGGTTACGCCCAGTGGAGTTCCGAGTATTCCCTATCGCTCAAGCGAGAGGTGTCAAATGGAAGATGGTGTTACAAGTATGTAGTACATACCTATCTAGGTATTCGCCCGACCGTAGAGAATCTCGACCCCACATCCACGGAACGTCTCGACTCAGAGGTTTTTGACCCTGCCGCAGATCCGGATCCGCGAGATGTTTCAAAGTGACATTGCTCATCCAGCGTATAGGTAGAGCAAGGTTTCGTTACTATTATCACTACTCATTACATACACCCAAAACTATCGTTAAATCGATTTCACAGAACATTAACAGGGATGACTACACACAGGGACCAGTAAGGACCTCATGTGGATGTGTGGACATCTAGCCCTGGAGCGGGGAGTGACAGCTGAAGGACGTGGTGGCAGTCGCGGCGGCGAAACCCGCGACGATAGACTCAACGGCGGCATAGGTTGCAAGAATGGCACACGACAAACAAGCGAGGGAGAGGATGAGGTTCCAGGTGTTGAAAACGAACCGCTTCCGGTCTGTAAAAATTCAATCGCATGATGAGGACGGGTTGAAAGGAAGTGGGAAGATGGTGACACTTACAGCCTCGTGCCCATCGAGAGATGCTCTTCCAGGAGTCGATCCTGCTGTTACGTGGGTTGTTGATATCGTATGGCTGGTCAGCATCCATTGCATCAACCTGGATGATGTATCCCAAGAGCATGAAAGGAGGGAAGGTGTAGGTAAATTCTACGGAGGAAATCATAAGCCGGGGTCAGACATCAGGAAGAAAGGAAATCGTACGGAAGATGCAAACAGCGGCAACGAGCGCAGAGATGTTGCTGAACTGGGGAATAGCAGAGCCGATGATGAAAGCCAGAGACCAGTACACGACGACCAAAATGGCGAAGAAGATCTTTCCACGCTTGGCGGTCAGTTGAGGTGCACGGAAGATTTGGACTAGGATGTTCTGGTAGATAACCTTGATACCAATGTTTCCGTACAATGCGGCAGCAATAAGGGCCGCAACGAGAGAAATCGCATTAGTCGCCGTCTGCAAGCTGTACAGCGAGATGCCTTGGTTGGCCGGCTGGTGTAATATCGGATTGAGAACGACTGAAACAAATGAACAGGGCGATGCACTCACGTTGATGACGAATTGCCCCTGGTAAGAGTACACGAAGAGACCGAAGAACATGTACACGATGCCGATGAAAGTCTGGGCGCAAGCCATAGCCTTCCAGAAGTCCATTGGTCGCCGCATCTCGGCCATGAATTCGATAAAGATCATCCTGAAATAGATTGTAGCCTTCACAACTCTAGGTACGGAAAAGTAGACTTACGCTCCACCGTAAGAGAAGACGATCTGCATGATGCCATTAAGCTGGGGCTGGAAAGGCTGCGAGTTAATCGCCATAGTTTGCACTGGTCCGGGGTTAAGACCATATTGACCGTAAGCCGCTTGGAAGTTGGGGGGAGTGTGTGCAACAGCGCCCATCGTGATAACCAAAGTGGCAATGTTGAGCCAGATGGACAGGTTTGCGATCTGACCGAACTTCTGTAACGTTCTGACCTGACCAAGAATCATGCCTAAACGAAAGCTAAACATACGAAACTGAATGATCAAACATTTGGACCCACCGGCTAAGGTCCAGACGACATTGCAAACACTGAAGCAAAGCTGAAAGGGGCATTGAATTAACTTTGGGCTTGCACGTGGTGTCTATACATACCCTGAATTGCGCCATTTGCGAAAGACCCTGACCGTTTCCAAGAATAATAAGACCGACGTTGAAGATGAGCTGCACACTCTGGAGGATGTTGCACACTACGAAATCATAAGTATCGGCGCAGCCGAAGGTACGAACCACCAAAAATTACTCACAATGTCGGAACCAGCTTCCGTAGACACGATATCCGAGATCACCGAAAGATCTCAAGGGGAATCGCTCGGAATCCAGCTTCAAGAACAAATGCCAGAGGATGAGACCGCTGTAGGCTGCCATAACACCGAAGGCCACGAAGCATGCAACACCCGGACCATATCCGACCTGGGTGAATGCCCATGGTGCGGAGTAGGGTCCAAGAATATCTGGGGAAGACAGTCAGATTTGAAAATGGTCTGAACACTTTGAGCATCCTACCAGCAGTGATAAGATAGAAGACTGCACCCCACGAAGCGGTTCTGAGAGAAGAGGATGCGGCACGATACTCCGCATCAGTGACCGTGAGAACGGCCTCGTCAACATCCTTCTCCTTCTCGTTAGACGGTGAGCTGGAGATAACGGAATCCCGGTCGCTTATGTATCGATCCAGACCGAAGAACCTGCTGAACCAGCTATCAGGAGAGTAATTGCCCTCCTTGCGCGCCGCAGCGACCTCCTTGGTTCGCTGTTCCTGGGCGAAGTAGAGATATGTCTCGAAGTTGGGGGGGAGACCATCGTCGAGGAGGTAGTTCTCGGGAGAGGGAACATCGTCGTTCTCGGTGATGTGGACCCGAGGGTCATGGGCTTCAACAGCGGCAGGAGGCACCGACATAGTAGAAGCTGGGAAGCACGATAAGGTCGAGAGCTGGCTTGGCTTTTATAATGGGACTAAATCAGGAGCACCTTTCCGTTTGGCGGCGTATCCTATGGGCCGGAGAAACAGGTACATGCGGTCCACTTCCCGGTCTGTCATAGAGTGAGATATTCTCGGATACGGTGTGGCGCCAGTCCTTTGGACAGATAATATGAGTGCCTGAGGCTGGACCCACACGACCATGAAAAAGTATTTCTTACCGGCAAATTTGCAAATCTTCTGTCGGAATGTCGAATGTATGGCTACCTCCACGGACAACGATAAGAAGGACAGTCACGTCAAATTCTAGTTAGCCGAACAGTAAAATGGCAAACCGCGAGTTCGACATCCCAGAGGCATGCAAATGTCATGTGGGGAGTGGCCCATCACTATTTGTAAAAATTGGTGGGAAACATTGCCAGATAATACACCCAGAGCACACGGTACAGCGGCGAGAATGGATGGTGGATCCAAACGCGTTTCAGGAATCCGGGATAGGATCATGTGGAGAACTGTTCCTTGAGTGGAGCCGTTCCTGTCAACGAACGATTGAGATAATGCCTAAGAGAGATGGTATCTTACGACTACCTCTCATATCATCATATCATATCATATCCAATCAATTTGGGGACCATAATAACGTTGACCACGCATAGCATTTGACTCTCGTTGCCATCTCCTCGCACTTCTCGCCCCCTTCGATATCTTCGGCTGATAGGTTTCTTCAGAGATAGGCTTCGGAGCCATTCGGACTATCGTGTGATGTTGTGAACCACAAAGTGACACATTGAAGCTGGCGGACGCCTGACATGCAGACATGACGTGTGTCAAGAGATGATCGTCAGACTTGGTCAGAGCGTGGTTAAACATGAGTAATAAGTATTGATGCATTCTCGGCTCCCCAGGTACAAAGGTGATACAACGCTCTGTGGGGGAAGACAGTGGGAAGGCAGGCAGTAAAGAATTGGCAAGTGATGCTCGTGGATGCATGAAAATAGGCCAGGATCAGGCACCGGCGCACTGCCTACCGTCGCTATGAGGGCGGACCTAGAGTGGGGAAATTTAATCCACCACATGGGCCTGTCAGGACTCAATACTAGTGTCACCCCCAACCTGCTCAACCCCCTTGTAATGCTCCTCGATGTTTTATTCGACGCGGACGAGTTTTGGTACCATTGTTTGTTTTCAAGCTACTGTTTTTCTCTAGTATCCTTAACTTGAACGACTTGGACAGAAACACCTTGGAATACGGAAGCGCTATTTTTGGTATCGTATTATCCCTCTGCTCCATGTCTAAACAGTTACTAAGTAAATCCTGACAGCAATCCACCCTATGACTAGCTATGACTCGGACTCCGTGAATCACTAGATCCAGAAGCTCAATAGCACACTCTAGATGCTTTCCTTGCGTGGACTGACGGACATGCCTAATAGTCTTCCCCTCAGGGAAGACAGGGCCAGCTTGCCACGTTCACGAGGCCCGGGGAGTCACCCAAGCCAGCCAAGACAGTGATTAGACTCACCGAGTCAGACTGACAAGTGACGTCTGAATTTGTAAATCGTGATTACTCGTCCGAGGCCTCGATTTGCTTCGGCCTCGTAGTGGCGTTTCACGCATCGTACAAGGTGGGTCGCGTGTTTCAAAATGTATAGTCGGATGTACTCGCGCTCAAGAGCCTGAGGACGGGCGTCGAGACCGATGTTTCGTGACCAGGTCTTACCATTATGTCACCACGTTCACGGATTGAAGATTTACGGTGACGCCCACCCGGGGCCGATGCGGCTCATCACAGCCCTGTCCCATATTCCCATTGGTCAAGGTGAGCAGCACGTAAGGCTATCGTTCGACAGCTTACTTAGATGATTCCTTAGCTATCGATTTTTGAGAGTTGGTCTGGTCCAGCAAGGTACACCGCACTCTTACCCTCCGTCAGATTCACCAATGGGGTGACTTGCGAGATGAGCTAATGACCGCTCTCCTCGCCCCATCTTTAAATACAACATACCTTGTGACCGCTATGCTGATGTGCTTGACGTTAACCCAAGGGATCCCATCGTTGGCGACAGTCAAGGAGCGCATTTCCCCCCACTGATCTAGACCATGTCCATGACAGTGTCAACGCAAAGTGCGGTATTGAATGGAATCGTGTTGCTGATGGAAAGACAGTATGAACGACCATAATGTTGCTCCCAGGAGGGCCAAGCTTGGTTTTGAGCCTCCGAGTCACTATGTGCTCGTGTAGCAGTGGTCCGTTTAAATAATTCCTTTTCAGAGCCCGAGGTCTGGAGTGTCTAAAAGTCACTATTCAAAACCGTTCCCACTTGATCTGTTACCCTTTGAAAGCATCTTGTTCGAGGGACAACAAGCTGATCTGATCGCAAACGGACCTTCATACCCGACATCGGGCAGAGTGCGGTGGATCAGCTGACGTCGGCGCCCACTTTGTTCGTGCGTTCCATCCAGATGTTCATTTTACATGGTCTATTTTGTGCCGTTTTGATGCTAACAGCGCTCACAGGAGGTCTGGAACGCAATATTGACGGCAGTGTATGTCAGATGTTTTCCTCTGCCGTCAAAGCACACTCCGACACGCACCTTCTCTTGATATTTCGGCGTCAGGAGAGGGGGGAGTGAAAGGTATAAAATGTAGGGGATGCACCGTTAAACAGCAGGAATTTCGATCCCTCCGTCTCGAGTACAAACTAAACCAACCAACCTACTGAACAATGTTCATTCGTCCCTCTGCAATTATTCTCTCCATCGCTGCCTTGGCAGTCGCCGCCCCCGGTGCTCTGGAGGCTCGTCAAAGCGGCTCGTGCAACACTGGGACCATCCAGTGCTGCAACAGCGTCCAATCCGTGGGCATCTCGTCGATATTTCCACTGGAATACACATGCTGACGAGCGGCACTCTTTAGGCCTCTTCCTCTAATGGCCTTGCGCCGCTCTTGGGGTTGCTGGGCCTCGACTTGGGTTCTCTGACTGGCATGATTGGCACGACTTGCTCCCCAATCACGGCGATTGGCGTCGGCAGTGGTAGCAGTTGCACGTCGCAGCCCGTTTGCTGCACTGGCAATAATTTCGTGAGTTTCGTTCTCAGCAGGCCTAGACAGGTGCTTACTTCTAATCATAGAATGGGTTGATCAGCATTGGTTGCTCCCCTATCACTATCAACCTCTGATTCAGGAAGGGTCTCTGATCGTAGTACAAGCAGTCGTATTTCTTGGTAGTTTCTTTGCGGTAATAAAATGCAGTTGTAAACCCCTTCGCAATCTGAGACAATTAACAACGGTGGATGCGCGAAGACTTGTGATCCAAATGAGATAGTGACAGGGACAGTCACGGTACACGTTTCATGGCACTGTACAAGACCCATAACGTGTTGCAAGAGGCTACCTTGGAACCATAAGCTGATTCCTGACTTCTAGACAAGGGTTGAAACAGCCGCAGGACCTGGATTGCGTAGGTAGTCCATCACCGGGATCTAATGATAGTCCGAAATCAAGAGTGGACACGAGAACGTCTGGTATCGCGTTGAGTGAGATAACTCCTTCTCCTTACTTCCCTACCACTCTTCTATCCTTATCCCACCTTTCCTCTCAGGCTTTGGCTTATTGGCTGACGTCCTCCGGGTCTTCGATGTTGTATTCAAGTTACATCACATTCTTGATTGAACAGTTTGGAGATGACTACGAGCAAAGCCAGCCAGCTCTGTCTTAGTATACGAGCGTAACTATCTAGCAACATCAAGTTCTTCGTAATTCACGTATCATCTATAAGGCTTGGGGTGTGGGAAGTTCATTGCTGACGAGGCACGTGTTCGTCGGTGAGCTTGCGTTCATCGGGCTTCCCTCCATAGCGGCCCCTTCACGAGGTGGGTGAACTTCTTCAGTTTCAATGTGCGTCGTGAGTTGAACGTCGATATCATAATCCTCTGCCTCATACGGCTTCTCGTGATTGACAACTACCCTACCGATCTGAGATGTTGCTCAAACTATTAGAGGAGATCTAGTGATACCAACTGCAAGGGGAGAAACTCACAGATACCCAAAGTACACATACTAACCAGCTACCAACGGGTGAGTTAGCCTGATAAACCATCATGGCACGCAGCAACGTACAAATAGGCAATATTGCCAATTATCATCGGCTGTATGATCTTGAGCGAGCATAGGGTAAAGAAGCACATCATGGCTGCCAACGTCAGCTTGCTAACAAAGTGCCAGCGAGAGGGTTACCTGAAATCGCGAGCGACAACAATGCAGAGTCCCGAATAACCACCCGGTAAATACTCCGGCGAGCCAAAAATGCCGATAGGCGGAGATACTTCCAGGAGGTCATAAAGAAGATGACTATGTTCACCATCACGGTGGTTGCACTAACGAACATAAGAACGTTTGCGCTTTCTTCTAGAGAACTAACCTCACCCAAAATACACATCGGCCGGATTGCTCCCAATGATCATACATGTATCTGTGTGCGGAACAGAGGGAAAAGAGAACCATGCACTGACACCCAGAGAAGCCACTTGACCGGCCACGAGGATGATTAATACCAATAGAATATACCGATTGCGGAAGAAAAGGATATAAACTGCATTTTTAGTGAGTGGAAAATGATGGTGGATGATGGATGTCCACGCACTCCGATACATCAGTATCCTCTCAACAGATGCTAAAAGGAACTGGACAACGGGTGCTTGGTACGAGAACCACACTTGGCACCCAGCTGTCGTGGTTGAGATCCCAAGATACATGCGTGCAGTGAAATACACGTTAAGTCTAGAAAACGCAATTTCATTGAACGAGAAGAGTATATCAGGTGAGATTCGACTTACATCTGGCTGATCATCCCAATGTATCTCGCAAGCATATAGGTCATTGCATACCAAGATGGACATAAGCTTCTGAATACTGTGTCAAATTAGCGCCGCCTGAGCAAGGACCAACTCACGGGTATATGTACTTAACTTCATCACGTATAAGCCACCCGAAATCGATAACCATGACGGCCAACGACAGTGCTTTATGGGTTAGTAGGTGAATTTAGAAGAATGTAGTTATGTTGGCGAATGAACTCACAAGCTGAGATTACAATTTTCAGAGCTGCGCTCTTGAAATCGTCAGGACCGCCTAGCATAATCATTACGAGTTTGTGAACAATCAAGGATATCTCAACTAGCAGGGAGATGACGAGTTGTCGGAAAGCGCCAAAGACTCGACTGCTCCTTTGACGCTGTGAGAGTTGGAAGAGCTGAGGGTGAATGCGTAAGAATTCGGTCCGTTGTGTCCAGCATATAAGTCCCTCTCGGTAGCAACCGAGGGTCACCCTGAACGCTTAAAATGTGTTTAGAACCAACCAATGTTCTACTCTGTTTAGAGTTAGCCCCCCTGTTCAACAGGCCTATGCTTCGTCCTCGGGCCGCTTATTAGGCCCAAGAACGGGTGAACGTTTCTTTGCAGTAGACGACTAACGTCGGTGAATGTGTAAAGACTTGTGATCTTGATGTCGACATCCCGGGCTGGTTCCCAGGCACCAACTTCCAATTCTAGGAATTGGAGTCTGTCTGGAACATAGTCTCCCGAAGGAAGACTCCACCGGTGGGGATGAAAGTGGTTCCCCTCTAAAACGTGATCCTGGAGTTGAAGGAAGAACTTGGACGCATACCCCCTCGACTGGTACAAGTTATACATATGTTTAATCTGATAGTACTGTTTGTGAGGTCAAGAGTTGGCAAGGCCATACGCACCTAAGGGAGGAATCAGCCTTCGGAGGGGACAGTGTGGTCCCGGTTTATATCCCGGAAAGGAATCCCAGTGGCGGTGTCTACATTGTTGACCACTACTATTTCTAGACTAGTGTTCGTGTTTTTCGAGTGCAGAGCAGACTATACGGAATCTATCTGATTTTCTTCCTTCAAAAGTTGGTAGGCAGAGAGAGTGGGTTTTGGCCTGGAGAATGCAGAATTCTGGAATAAAATTCGTTGTAGATGAGGAGAACGAGTCTGAGCGCAGGGGAGGTGCTGTTTTACCCAGTGTTCGTGCATTTCTCCGAGCTACTGTCACGCTATGTCACACTTTGCCGGGTTGCCGGAATAAACTCCGCACCCC
>JBBPJZ010000657.1:0-15562 GCA_038089015.1 Chalciporus aff. trinitensis | reverse complement strand
GTGGGCCTGAGAGTCCTTCCTATCAACTCTTTGCTACCCCTCACAGTGGGCTCCAGTTGTAAAGATAATACCAACCTGCAGGGAACAAGTCCAAGGAGATCAGTAGCAAAGGGGTGAAGGGTGTGATATAAATTCGACCCTAAAGGGATGCAAGAGAAGACAAAGTTAGAAGGATGGTACTCAAGACTTTCCACAGCTAGTAGGGCACAGAAGGACAAGTCCTAAGTTGAGTCTGGACTGTCCAAGTGTTCCTAAGGGCTGGATTCTTCAAGAATGGTCAAAGGATTGATTAAAGGAGGTCTGAGGCAGTGGAAGAGCTTCTGGATGCTTAGGGAGACTTAGGATTGCATGTAGAAAGGATGGGAAGCAAGAAGATGTCATTCAAATGTAAAGTACAGCCTTTTATAGTCTGGGTAAACCCAAGACTGTGACAGAACTAAAGATAGAGATGAAGGGATAATAGGGATAGGTTACAGAATGATTAGAGAGCAGGAAAGGAGACTGAATCAGGTAAAGTACTTACCAATGAGCTTGTAGGACAAGGACAATGGATTGGAAGCTTGAATGAATGGGCCTAAGACAAACCAAAACAATTGTAGTCCAAACCTGAGTGTGAATGTCCAAACCCACATGTCAAGTGATGAAGTCCGAGCATTGGATGGTCCAGACATAGCATAGGGTGATTTAGGTCAGACATCAGGTGAGCCGGATGGAAGGATGGAAGAGTTGGATGTGGAGGAGGCAGTGAGTGAACCATGGGCAGTGGCCAAAGTGGAATCCTGGTAGGGAATATGTGTTTCCTACAATGGAGCTCTCCCTCTGCAAGGACCCACATGACTCAGAAAGTGGCATGAGAGGGGATCCCAGAAATAGGAGGTAAATAGGGGACTGTTGTCTGAGAGGTTTGACCGGTGGTTGGTTGTTGGGGTCAAAGTCTGCTAATATGAGCTCTAGACTGGTGTCCAGTGTAGTCCCCTGGTCTTTTATACTAATGCTACTGTATGTACATGTTTGGGTTCTAAATATGAATTGGAAATAATAGTGAAGTGGTACAATACAAGTGAGTATTGCTACTGGTTCCTAATGGAGTGGTAAGCATAGCCCTGCATAGCAAGTGTGCAGCAACAAAGATGAAAGACATGAGTCAAGAGCAGAAATGAAATGAGGCTATGAAGGTTTAATAAAAGTGAAATGTGCTGTGCTCTGACAGCATGAGAATAAAATATAATCATAAGGGGCAACTGTGCCAAAGAACTGGAATAGCACATGTCTGTGATTGTATACAATCATAAGAAGGAAGATTTGGATCAGGAGATAAGATAAGATGTAGTCCATGAAAACAGCTAAGTCCTCAATTGTGAAGGTAGCATGGATCTGGCCCCAAGATTCTCAGACACATGGAGCTCTCTTGGATCAGTCCCATCATATTGCACTTATTCAATTCACTCGGATCCTACAAGTCAACTCCCCAGCTGGAGAGCATGATGGAACAAATTGGTAATTCACCTCTAGAACATCAATGGGAGGCTGGGAGGTGAGATCTTAGATCTCACCCACTTGCAGGACTTCCCTACAACTGGTATGATGGCGAGTGATTCCAGGGTTTGACTGTTGGAGCCCACTCAATTATCACTGCTGGGAAAAATGTCAATATCCTGCTATTAGTAAGTTTAATTGAGTGGTATTTTATAAATTCTCTGACCATTATTGCAGACTCCATTTGAAGCCTGCAACCATGGGCCACTCAGAACCACTCAGTTAACCACTGCATGGGGCACTTAGTGGGGTACTCATACATATTATGTTACATGGCCAGAATTTTCTTCCAAATATGTCTTTTGTTCAAATTTGTTTTACAAATCTTTCCAGTTGAGAGCTAACATGTACATAATATTCCAACAGTTAAGACTAAGAATTTTGCCTCAAATATTCACCTTAAACATATTTGAGGAAATTCACCAAATATTTACCAGCTTCATTGTTCCCTGCAGATTTTGCTAATGTCAGATATATGCTAATCCTGCAAAGTCTAGGAAAGATGTTTAATTTCATGGGCTTGAATATTTCAAATTAATTTGAATTGATATGTTATTAAATCAGGCTTTGGTATCTTATTGTAAATCTGTCACCAATATGTTACATGAATAGAGCCAGTTTCCCAGGTGCAATCTGTTCACCAATATTTCTCAGATTTGTTTGATTAGCATTTGTGTCTCAGGTGTCAGAGTTACAACTTCACTCAAACTTTATTGGAGCTGCATGTGACATGGTTCAGACTGCTTGGATGTTCAGATGTTCAGAATATTCAATTCCCAGATGTTCTCTTTATTTTCACTGTAAAATTGGGTACCCTTTTATGTACTGTATTACTGTAAGTCACTGTAGTGCAGCATCTAAGGGATTTGCTGAGGTGGCTATGGCATTTTTCTGAGTATCATAATGTCTGAACACTGCTTCAAAGTTGGTTTTGAACATAGCATAAGTTCCAAGGTGAAGATATGTACATACCCTATACTACTAATTTTCCTTCCTTCACACTCAAAATGGCAGATGGGTTGGCGCTTGAGTATTCCAAGTCCAAGTAAGGGATGTTCAAGTCAACATGGCAGAAAACCCTTTATTGACTCCTAGACTAGGAAACTAACTCTAGCCTCTCGATTGTACCTCTCTTCCCTTGCCTCGAATCCCCCACAGACCCCAATTTGTCTTAACCATGACTCGTGGATCGAAGTCAGCAACCTCCCATTTCTCACTCCCAAATGGATTTTCTCCCGGCATAATAACCCATTCAAACTCGCCAGCAACATCAGGAACTTGGTCGAGAGATCGGATGTCCCTCTCGACATCTGCTGGCGAGAAGCCTGTGACAAAAATGGCACATCTAGTGGCAAGCAGCGCAGGGACGACCGGACCCCACTCCGTGGGAGAAGCGATTTGTAAATATGGTTTCCCATCGAGCTCCGAAACGGATGATGGGGATGGGAACCCAAAGCCAGGCGAGAAAAAGAAAAAGACATCGGTATACGGATCCAGGCTGTCTTGGAATTGTGCGTGAACCTCCGTGTAATTGGCCTGTATACCGGTGATCGTGAGCTGTGGGGAATAAGGGATAGTGTATGAAGGGAAACCGAATAGCTCAAGTGAGGAACGGGTTCGTTTCAAGCGAGCTATCGGTTTCGGAGTGGGGGGCTCATAGATGTTTGGCAGGTATAACGGCGGTTTCTCTTGCTCCACAGGATTTTCCGAGATAGGGGAAACGAGCTCCGGGGATTGAGTTGACGAATCAGCCTTAGAACTTGAGGCGTTTGGGTGACGCGGGAGAGACACCTGTGGGCCGATAAAGTAGAGGTGAAAATGACAAGATGGGAACAGCAAGCAAAGTTGCTCCCAGACGTGAGGGGGGAGTGAAGACTCAGCACGTGCACCTAGAATGAATACCCTGATTTGTGGCTTGGCGACACCAGCCTCTTCAGTGTCCGGAGCACCAGGAGGTACGTGAAGTGTCATGCGCAATGCTGAAGGCCACGCATTGAGCAAATATACTACGAGCATCCCGTCAAAGGCTTACCTGCCAACGATCGACTACCCTCAGGTGTGACACGTCGATTGTTCGGAGTCAATCCGCTGTTCTGATGGAGAACGGATCCAACCGTCAGGGGATAGGTGAGCAACTTGCTGGCGTGCCTCCTTGATCGTTCTGTGTCCATCGAAGGGAATCCGCGCGTGTACCAAAAAAGGTCCCAATTCGCGAATGAAATAGCTTCTTCATAGGCCTGAGGTCCTTTGTCGTAGCGGAGATTTCAGCTTTACATAGCTGAAATCCATGTAGAGACTCACCTGGAAGCTCGAACTCAAACATTTTTCTGCCGCTCCGAAGATCGTGTTCATCCTCATTAACCTCCCTTAACCGCGAACAAAATTTGATATGTTCTTCGTCTGTACTCCAGTGTTCCTCACCGCAATGAGTTGGCCATCCACAGTCAGGGCACTCGAACTTGACTCGCAAGGGTTTCTCTCTTGGCGGAGCAAGTTTGTGGTCGCCATGACTGACGGCACAAACCGGACAAGGAGCGAGAGAGCGCACAGCGTCTCCTCTAGCCCTGACTGTAGGGAATGGGGATTCAGAAAATGGGTGGAGGAGGTTGTCCTCAGCGAGAAGTGGGGTTTCTCCAAGCGTAGCGGGTTTGGGTTTTCGAAAAATGTTCAAGAAATGCCTCCGACTGCCGACCCGTTGAAAGGGTGCATTACAAGAACGGAGACGCACCGAAGCAGTGAGGAAGGTCCGAAACGCGGGACCAGAACGACACAGAGACATTATTACCGACGTTTAGGTTCTCGGTTCTGATGGATCTGCACGAAGAAACTCGAGAATGCAGATTCATCCAACGTCACATGACGTGACTCGCTGCCAATACTCCATGTCTTACAATGGAACAACCTAGTAATATCGACGACATCCTCGAGCCGACAATGGCAGCAAGAGTGGCTACGATTTCCAGGAAAACCAACGAAACTCAGATTGAAGTGTCCATCAATCTAGACTGCACGCCAGGATCGGGTCATGCGCAGAATATTGATATATCAACTGGCATTGGCTTTTTGGATCACGTAGGGTCTCTAGTGCCATCCATCTCGCAATTGGGCTAATGGTACTACCACAGATGTATCATGCTCTGGCGAAGCATGGTGGAATGTCGCTGACGATGAAGTGCAAAGGAGATCTTTGGATCGATGACCATCACACTACAGATATGTCGTCCTCGTCCTTAAAAATTTACAGGAGCTCTTGACGTCGATACACAAGACAGTGCGATTGCCCTCGGTGCTGCATTCAAACAGGCTCTTGGAGAGATCAAAGGTATCAGGCGGTACGGGACGGGCTTCGCACCTCTCGATGAGGTTCGTACTCAACGACTAAGGATGCTTCTTGTCATAGAAACCCTTTTGAAAAATAGGCACTTTCACGAGCCGTGATCGATATTTGCTCTCGTCCATATTGTGTCACTGACCTCGGACTGAAACGCGAGAAGATTGGAGACCTCTCGACAGAGATGATTCCTCACATATTCTATTCCTTCGCAATTGCAGCTGGTGTGACACTCCATGTTGACGTCATCCGCGGAGAGAATGACCACCATCGGTATGCTTTCATTTGGAAATCCACATTGGTTAGCTGTAACTGTCACTAGTTCTGAATCTGCATTCAAGGCCCTGGCGTTGGCAATTAGACAGGCCATCGAGCGGACGGGCGGCAATGAAATACCCAGCACGAAGGGTGTGCTCTGATCGCATCACCGCAGGTGGCCGCACAGGAGGACTCGACGCATTCTGCACATTGCAGGAACGCTTTACCAAACTCATATGGGATGAATAGACTAGGGTGCATAGCATAAATGTATCTGACGAATTACATGAAGCAAAAATATCGTGGCTTCCGCTGAGCGGTTGTTCAGGACCAAAAAATGCACCTCTTCTCTGGGGGAGGGTTCAGCTGTCCAGATTTCATCAGCGGTGAATTCTATTACTTAGATCATAGGCAAACCTTGGCCCGTTTCGAGCATTTGAATGCTTCGGAAAATTCGGGTATATTAGAAACAGTACCCTCCGTACGATAGCGGGTTGGTGAATGGGGGTCAGTGCGAACACGTTGCACCTAGTGATAAAACATAATGAGTATTGATGCGTGAACGAAGAAAAGCATCACAAACCGCGTCCGCAGGTCGGTTATTCATGGCCCAAGTGCGTGCGAAAGAAATGAAAAACAATTGCTCACTGCATGTACGGTCAATGCCTAGTGAGGGGGGAGATTGGTGACTCACCGAGTAAAGTCCAGCCCCGGAAGGAGATATTCATGCCCGACATCATACGAATCCTCGTACTGGGCTTTCCACGCTCGGTAGGCTTGAATAAGACCGCTGTCTCCAATATTCTCACCAGAGGTGCTGGAGAGTCGACATTAGTCTGATTCACAACCCACTTGAAAGTCAAACCTACAGATTACCCTATGAAACAGAGTTAAAACGAGTAACAACTGCTAGCTTCCAAACTTACATTGACATGCACGACACCTCCTTTGCCATCGTCTATGGTGTAAGCTACTTAACGTCAGAATACTAACTCTGCGGGTAGAAATATGTAAACCACCGACCAGAATACTGATCAACGATGCAGTCTTGACGAATTTGGTATGCGTCACTGGTTTGACGGGTCCACCACTCCTCCAGCTTCCCATCTTGGTTATAGAGTCTGCCAGCCGAGTCGAAGGCGTGCTACTCGCCAATTAACCATGCTGCGAAATAAGAGCAGTGGCAACGCTTACTGTGAGTTCGTGCGCTGCAACCATACCAAAAGAACCGTAAGATAAATATCCCGGCCTGAAGTGAGAATAATATATTTAAGTCGTAACGTATTGCACGGGCGGAAGCACCTACCAATCAACAGAGAAAAATGGTGGCTGAAGAATGCCAGCAGGGAAAACGATCTTGACAAAACGTTCAGATCCACATGGCTGGGCTGACACAAGTTACACACCTCGTTGCCAGTGGGGTTGTAGTATGCATTCACAGTCGCCGGTGTCATTTCCCACTCTTCAAGGTTTCTGGACTTTCCAAGCTTTTGCCACATCTTGTAAACATCTGAAGCTCTGAGGAACGGTGTTAGAAGGACGTAAACCTAGGAGCGAAGACTGAACCTACGCGGCACTGAGCATATTCTCAAAGAACGTATCCACATGAACTTTGATGAGGGCGTAGTAGCTCACGAGGGATCGGGCATCTCGGGTGTCTGGAGAAAGCGGGAAGCCAACCTTCTTTCGGATTGCCTCAGCCTTGCCACGGGCTTTTCGAGCGGATTCCTCGTCCATCCACTCAATCTGTTCCAGAGACTTCTCAAAGGCTGCGACAATGTCTGCATAACGGCATTGGACCATGAAGATGGGAAAGCCTAAAGTTGAAGCTTACTCGATATAACACTAGCGGCCTTCTCCCTCGAGTCCCCAGGGAATGTCGCATTGACGAAGTACCTGCCCGTGGCGAATCCCATAGCAGCTTCCACCGCTCGCATGCAGAATTCGGATCGCTCTCCAACTGCGCCTGGTCTGAGTCCGTTAAGAACTTCCTGCAGTTGCCGTACCGCCTTCCACGCTTCTGTCGTCGTCCCCAGATTGGGTGCGTATTCCAGCGCAGCGCGGACGACGAGATACGCCTCAATAACGTCAGAAGGTGTGCGCTCCAGAATTCGTGACAAGGCGCTGGGATAGGGTTTGTAAGTGATAATTACTCGACTCGGGAAAAAGCGGGGAGTGAACGTCGCAAAGTAGTCAGGGAAGTTGACTTGTGGCAGCGCAGATTTGAGGGCATTGATGCCACTAGGGTTATACGTGCCGAAGGGGTCTTGCTGCAGCTTGTCTAGATCCAAGGTAGCGTCCGCAATCTCTGCCTCGAATCTGACGACCTGCCGGGCAAGCTCGCGTGCCTTGAGGAAAGGGTCCTCGGCTGGTTTACGACTATCGCCATCCTCGTCATCTTCGCCATCCCACGGTGGCCAGGGCCAGGGAGGCCAAACGCGTTCCTCATCTTCCAGCTGCTCAGTTTGAATGGTGATGTGCATGCGGTGGTCCATTGCGCGGGATGTATGAATGACTTCATCATCGCGTAGCGTTACCAGCAATCGCTCGATAACATCTTCATAAACGCTGAGCACCCCTTGTTCCTTGTAGTATTCCTGTAGCTATTTAGAAGCGAACAAAGGGGAAACACTCTACACCGCACCTTCGATGGCAATCCCAAAGTAGGCTGGGTGAACCAAAGAGTCATTGCGTTGGGATCAACACCAGCATCGCCATCAATGAAGAATTCGAATAAAGCGTCGACACCTGTCGGTGATCGCTCAAGGTAATTCTTGGCTCATGTGAAACGACATTCACCTCTGGAATGCATGTAACCGAGAGCATTAGACAGCCCTTGCCTCGGATTCAGGACGGTAAAATCGACGCGCTTTCCACGGTATATCTTGCGAATATTATTGACGAACTGCTGCAAGGGAGCTTGACCAAGGTAGTCAAGCTTTGCCTCGTCCATACAAGAAGCATACAAAGTGCGGAGTTTACGGAGAAGCTGGTCGTCCCATGAATTATCGTAGGTGGATGTGTCGGACTCCAGGAGTTTTTGAATAACTTGCCAATTCTGTTCTGCCAGAACGGAGAACGAGTTAGTAGCGCCTTTATCCCCGGGAACGGGATGAGACGCGATCCAACCGCCATCTGATCACCGTTCAGCGTTGAAGATTTGTGGAAGACAAGCGCTTTACTTACTGGCGAACTCATAGAAGTTCTCACACGGGTCATAAGAGGTATCTAGGGAAGCTAAGATTGATGCTGAGAGAATGATGCATTCCTTGGTGAGACACGTTTCCTAGCAGTTTGGAGGTCAAGATTATTCGAGGAAGACTTGATATAGATTCACCTTAGACGGTCCTGGCTGAGGAACTTCTGGTGGACCAGTTGGTTCGGGACCGACAATGACGGTGCGTGTAACATGATCAGTGGTCGTATAAGTGGAAACGGACGTGTAGACTGCGGTGGTGGTAGCTGTCTTAGTGGAGGTTGCAGTGGTAGTAATGATATCAAAAATAGTAGAGACCGCAGTAGAAACAGCGGTGGTAGTGGTGGCGGAAATCAAGGTGGTGGCAGCGGTGGTAGTACGTGTGACAGTCAGAGTTTCTGTCTCGGTTTGCGTACCATTACCTTCATCACCATCTCCGCCTCCCCCGTTGCGGCCATTCCTAAGGTTGAGTTTGTGTTGGGCACCAGCGAATAGGCCGATGAATACGGAGCTAATGAGTAAGAGGATGAGCACTTCGACAAGAAGGACCTTTGTGAGGCCAGTGAGAGGTTCATGCACAGCGTCAGCGAGACGGCCTGTCAGTGAACGACGAGGGGAAGGGGGATCCGGTGGGTCTTGGTCTCTATCATGGCCTCCATTGTTCAAGAGTGGTGATGTCTCTGAGCCGAACTGAGTAACTGGACGGGTTGGCATAAACGAGAGCGACGTACCGGGGTCCCTCGAGTTTGGGGACCGTGGCTGACGATCCGCCATGGTGACGGTAGAAGATGATGCGACGAAACAGCCAGAACGGACCTTAAGTACTCGAGGTTGGCTGTGAATGCGTGCCCACCGTACGTTCTCCACGCGGTGTGTGAACAGCCCAAACCCGAAGGTGGAATAGATCGCATAGCAATAACAATGGCAAACAAACACGATAGCCTAGTTCCGGTCTACGTAGTAGTATATGTACATCGAGGTCGATAACTATGTAGCTGCTAGTGCGGGTTTGACGATGGATAGTCACTATACGGTATAACATGTGGCGCGGTGTGACGGATCTACTTGAATGCTGTCACGCACACGCGATGTAACGCGACGCGTGCCTCCATTCGACTGCCTCAGCTACTCGAGTTACCGCGACTACGACTTGTACTAGATGGTATATCTTCCTCCCCCTCAATTGGCTTCCGCTTCACGGCCGTCCTATGGAGAAGCTTACAGCAACATTCTCGCTGCCCACCGTCGCTCGCCCCTCACCTCTGCGTCATCTGTTATCTTGCTCGTTGCCCCAGATGTCGACGCACTATGTGCCTCTAAGATGCTCGCGGAACTGCTCAAACATGACGATGTAATGCACAGAATCATTCCCGTCTCAGGTGTTGCCGAACTAGAAATAATGAAAGACGAGCTCGCCACCTACACCGAGGTATGCATATCCCATCCCATTGTTGCCTTCTTTGCTTGACACCCATTAGCTCGACACTCTTATTCTCATCAACATGGGTGCTATCTTAGATCTACCCTCTCCCATGTGGTTTGGGGAATTTGCTACCAAGCTAACGGTGCACGTAATCGACTCAACTCGACCCCAGAATCTGGGCAGTTTGTTTGGAGGTGGAGACATTAGTGATCGAATCGTTCTCTGGGACGATGGTGAGGTGGAGAACATGCAGGCACAAAAGCAAGCTTGGGAAGCACTCGAAGTCTGTCTCATTCGAGTTACACGATGCTTCCACCGCTGACCGACATTTCTAGTACGAACCAGAACCCGACTCAGAGGACGAATACGATGAGTCAGACTTGGATTCAGAGAACGACACCCTCTCACAAGATGACGGAGAACTTGATGAGGACCTTCCCACAGGTACTCAATCGCGGAAGCGCAAATCACACAATTCCAATCAAAGTGGAGGGAAACGTCTCAGACTGGACGATGTGAGCCCATTTCACTTTCACTTTCGGTTTTCGGTTTTCGGTTTTCGGCTAACATGTTCATCAGCAACCGAGCCGAATGACACGGGAACAGAGAGCAGCATATCAAGCGATGGTTGAGAAGCACTATATGAGCGGTTCGTGGCACGGACAAAGTGCCTCTGCCACAATCTATATCCTTGCCACCGTCTTGGAGCGAGCCGACTGTAATCTTTTGTGGTATGTGTTTTCTATGGTCTCTGCTGCAAAACGTCAGTTATGTACTGCTCTCACGGTCGTAGGCTTGCAATCCTCGGGTTAACATATCAGTATACGGCGTCACACATATCACGCGATGTTTACGAGAAATACCACTCTATCTATCACGACGAAGCATCGCGCCTCAATCCACTCCCTGTGGGGTCTACCACTAATATTGACACCATAACCGCGTTTAGCCCTGACGACTTATCAATACGAGCTACCGACGAACTGAGATTCACCCTCCTTCGTCATTGGACCCTATACGATGCCATGTTTCACTCCAGTTACATGGCTGGAAAACTCGGGATTTGGAAAGAACGTGGCCGAAAACGTCTCACAGGCCTACTCGCGAAAATGGGGTGATTGCGATGGTTTGATCACTATCTCGATGATCATTAACCACTAACCTATGTCCCTCGCAGATTCTCGATACCACAGACCCAACAGCTATATTCCCATATGGACCTCGATTTAAAGCAGCAGCTGAGATCCAAGTTGGATTCCATCGCTCCCGAATACGGTCTGGTCGAGCTTGCATATCCATCCTTCGTTCGCTGTTTTGGATATCGTGCGCCACCCCTAAGCGCAGCTGATGCCGTAGAAGCTGTCAGCGCACTCCTGGATATAGCTGGTGGAGTCAGGATGGAGCTTGAAATAGAAGGGGCGCGGGATGGTGGAGAATGGTTTGGGGGCGGCCGGATGTGGGAAGGCAGTAAAGACGTCAGTGATGAAGTGCATACAACGAGAGTACGCGGAGATGGAACTAACAGCTGTGACGCCGATAGAGAAAATCAAGACGACGTAGGGGAGCACACAGAAGTACCATGGTGGGTGAAGAATTTCTGGGCCGCCTATGATGCCCTCACTGAGTAAGTGATGTTTTGTTCGTCTTCTCATCCAAATCCACTAAAGATTCAGTATTGTCCTTCTCCGAGATGCCCTTGCGCTTTCTATGTCATTACATCGAGCCATTATCCGACAAGGGACCTCCATCATCGACAAGCAAGATATCCGCACAATGCGCTCACATCGTGTGGTCGTTCTTTCCCAGGGGCCTGATCTTGCCCTCTTCGTCCATCCTGGTATCTTGTCACGGCTCGCGCTCTGGTTGATTGACGCACTCCGAGACAAGCTTCCGGGTACAAAACTTGCCCAGGGGAAAAAGAGCCTGCCATTTGTCCTTGCCTGTTTAAACGAAAAGACAGGGACATACATTGTTGTTGGTGTCATGGGTTCACTAGAGTTGGGAGATATGACAAAGAAGTGAGTCTACTCTACCGTACTCCTTGTTGAAGGATTGCCGCTCATCTTGATCTTTCAGCGAGTTTGGTCTCGCATTTATCACTGCCAAAGAACGGTGCAACGCTCGGTCCTCTCATAACTCGTTCAACACAAGCGTACTCGAGATTGAGCAAGAAGATTTGAAGGTGTTCCTCGAAGCCCTTTGTGAGGTAAGCGAGGGATATTAACCGTAGCTACCTACAGTGGGATGTACTTGAAGCTTCACCCAACCACATACATACCTGAGCCTCTCTCCACCCGCACCGATTTGCCCACAGCCTTATTCTCCTGAGCCCATCCAGAACCCAAATCCGTGCCTACGACAGATGTATATCAGAATGTTGTTCCACGTGAATTCAGGTAAACTACTCACCCTCCTGAGTGTCTAGAGAAATAATCGTAGTCGATATTAACTGCAGTATATATGGTGCCCATCCATGATCAAAAAAAATGAGGTTCTGCATGAATACTCACCAGCCATGGCCAAGACAAGCTAACCAGAGCACTGAGTCCAAGATTAATTTCCATAGGTGCGAGAGACTTACCGCCTTTTCCTCAACTGCGAGGGTCCTCATCCCACTTGGTTGCAAAATCACTTCGCCGTTCTGGCCCAAAACAAACGACTGTTCCTCTGGTGCTCGGAAGGAAACCGTGTACTGCCCTGTGTCCGTGAAGATCTAGCAATTCATCGATTAATCAACTCAGCTGAAGCTGCTTGACAACGGACAGCTCACCTCCCTTCCAAATCCCTTGAATGCCCTGTCGACACTAGCGATGTATCTGCCATGCGCATCCCTCAACACAAAGTGCCATGCCCACAAGCCTTCGTCCACCCGTGCGAACTGATTGAAGATGGCATCAGAGGAAGTGGATTCCGGTGGAGAATCAGAGCCAATGGTGGTAAGTACTCGTTGAGGGGTTGACCTATGATCATGTGAAACAATTTTTCACCAAATTTTCACGTCAATATTCGATAACATTGCGTGGCGTTCCGAAGGGCGACCAGAATACGTCCACCCCGAATAGGAAGACGAAATGACACCGTATGAGATGAACACACCGCAGCGACCATCGCAATGGAGATGCGTGATTAGTGGACCAGAACAGGATTAATAGACAATTGTCGTTAAGTCGGGGATGAGTCACATACCGTGACCCCGCAAGCACGCCCGGTAGGAGATCCCGTCGTCACGTTGTAGATGTGCGAGAAGTCAAGCAAGATGAAGAATGGTATGATCGCAAAAGAAGTAATTTCAGCAAGAAGGCGTTGACGACCAGCGCGGATGAATGGTTGTGATGAAATGGGCAGAAATGAAGTGGAATAGATGACAGTCAATGATGAAAGAAGGTTTCGTGATACGAAAAATCGAGGCAGAGAAGATCCATGATGAACGGAGGGATCGTGGGGATAGCAAGGATCAGTGGGTGATTGAACCCACATTACGGGAGAATTTCACCAAAAATTGCGCACGTAGCAATATTCATTTGGGACAATTCAAGCAATTGGAGTGGGACGACCATCAGGAGAAAGAGGAACAAGAAGGAAAGAATTAGTGCTTCATCGGAGGAATGCAAGGGACTACGCAACGCACCGCAGGAATAGATCATATCTCCTTCTCCAAAGGTGCCACTCTTGCTGCACTTCTGCGAACGTATCAAGGATTGGCTCACCCTCTGGGGTGTATTCTTTTGGACGTTGAACAAACATGCGAGAGTTTATCCATGCAAATGGGCGACGAATCTAAGAGTTGGGAAACATCCGTGGCAGGGCTTAGGCTAATCGGTCGATGGTACGCACCCAGAGAATTGGCGAGCCTTCAAGATCCATGACCAGTGCTCGGAATGGTCTATGTGTCCTGAAGACCTGCCTTGCGAATAGGGAAAGAAAGCCTCGCGGTTCCTCAGCAATGTATCCGAGAGTCTCACCAGCCGTATTGGCTGTGCAAAGAGTTGACCGAAGCGAGTGAGACCACAAAGCAAATTCATCCGAGGACGATGCATACTTATAATGTATCGGTTTGCTTGTTCGAATCCCATGAAGATGTTAAGCATTTCGAGCTGTCTGCTTAGCAGTGAGTACAGTGCGAGAGGTAGGGTAATAGAGCTTCTCTACCTTGTGACAACAAGCTCATCAGTGTTAGAAAGTAAATGTTTCAGGCCCACCTCGGGATCGGTGGCAGGCTGACGTATGCTCGTCCGCCAGACTTGCGAGTGGTCGAATGAAGATTGCTCTTCGTAGTCTGAAGAGGTCCGGGACGAGTCCTCCGGATGAGGGATCGATTGTGGCCTGCGGAGCACACTGTCTCTCGAGGATCGTCCAAAGCCAGTGTTCCGCTGAGGAAACCGGGAGAGACCATAGCGTCGATACTGTTGGGCCAAAGGCCTTGAGACACCAGCATGCTTAGGCAGTAAACGGAAGCATGCAGCGAGCGCAGCCATTCTGCAGTGACCAACTCTCGTTGACGCTATTAGTGTTAGTTCAGAAGTATGTACTAGTGGTCGTTATGCTCTAGCAGCATGCGTGTAGATTCGGGGTCCAATCGGACCGTGGAAACTACTACAACGGTTCACCGCCCCCAATCTCTTACTCCTGCCAACTCGGAGTCCGGAGGCCTGTGTAGGTCCTCTTTGCCAGGACGTTACTGTTCAACCATGTATATGAGGTCGACCGCCATTCGCATCCCGAGGAACGCACGGTCTGCGGCTACAGCCGCCAAAGCCAAGGTAGGTATGGCCAAATGTTGCCGCTACAAGAAGCTCACAAATTAGCCGTCTCCGAGGCAGGTCTTTCGGTCAGAAGCAAGCAGTGCTCCTGACCCCGGGACTGTCCAAAGAACTGCCCCTCGTCTCATTTTTCGCAAGTCTGAGATACGGCCAACTACCCTTACTTCCATCCCTTCTAATCCCTTCAGCCGAGTCACTTTGTCCAGAGCTTCTCACCAACGGGAGAAGGAGAGGGGAAAATGGGGGAATCCAATGTTCAAGACCAAGCGCATTCGAAAAGATCTTTATATTCCGACGACGGTTTCTGTTAGGGAGTTGGCCAACCTCTTGAACGTCCGCTTGCGTATGGATGTTTACCCCTACTCGTCCCACAGCAATCTGATGTTGGTTCCTTTTTTAAAGGTACACTTCAACGCAAAATGGAACAAGTGGGGATGTATGAACAATCCGAATACGATTATGGTTGGCCTTTTTCCCTTTGCATCTTATCGGGGAGACTCATTTGCCCCATAGTTTTGACCGCCGACTACGCCGCCCTACTTGTACAGGAATTCGGTCATAATCCGATCATCAACGATGAAGCTGCATTCAACCTGCATCCACCGTACGTCTTTTCTGCTCGCTATCAGTCCTCCATTCTGACCCTCTGCCTCCCCTCATTCATGGATTTTGCTCAACACTTGTCGATGATCTTGATCAGACCACCCCACCCAAATCCTGAGATTCTTCCTTCCCGCTCTCCCATCGTTGCCATAATGGGACATGTCGACCATGGAAAAACTACGCTTCTCGACAATCTTCGTTCATCTTCGGTAGCAGCCTCTGAAGCCGGTGGGATCACACAGCACATTGGAGCTTTCTCTGTTCCCGTCAAGACAAACAGCGACTCGCCATCGACGTCGAAGGAGGACGAGCGTTTGATCACGTTTCTGGATACCCCGGGACATGCAGCCTTTTCTGCCATGCGCGCACGGGGAGCATCCGTTACTGACATTGTTGTCCTGGTTATTGCTGCCGATGATGGCGTCATGCCGCAGACCCTGGAGGTCATTGAGTTG